>JAHWFP010225074.1:0-23119 GCA_023313725.1 Lithobius niger | reverse complement strand
TTTTATGAGAAATGGATATAGAGGCAATCAAACTGTATCTTTCGTTCATCGTCGTGAGTCTTGCTAAGATGACCATTCTCCAACCACAACTGGCAGTGAAAAGTATGTTGGGATAAGATTACCTCTGGACTGAGAAGATTACCCCTGGCAGTTCAGCCAACCAACCATCAATGGAGTTTTATGGGAAGTGACTTGCTTCATGCTGTATAACTGCTGCAAACAGGCTTTGCGACATTTACTTTTAACATTGAGCATATATACTTCGCCCACTGAAAAAGTGGGCGAAGCTTTCTAATATTACGTCAGCAGATTTCTTTCCTCCTCTCCAACATACGGCTGGTTAGCAGTTTTTCCAGCCCTTTCTAGATCAACTGACCTCAGTTCCATCAGGCTTTATGCATACAGTATTATTATACAGATTAGAAGTTAGCCACTCCGCATAGTTAGCCATTCAGTACTGATTTTCACTTACTTTTGTAACGCAGCACCAAAAGTGTTCGTTTCTTCAAACTAGCAAATTTTGCATGCCTATACTGCTGGCATTCAAAAGTTTGCTAGTTTGAAGAAACTGGAACACTTTTGGTGCTAAGTTACAAACGTAAGTGAAAGTGAAGGACAACCAAAGTAAGTTGTCTGTACCATCGGTATTTGAAATTCAGTACTGAACTAGCATTGCCCAGTCCCCCAGAGAATTGGCTATGCCAGTTTCAAAATTGCCACTCCGCATAGTTAGCCATTCAGTACTGAACTAGCGTTGCCCTGTCCCCCAGAGAATTGGCTATGCCAGTTTCAAAATTACCCCGAAAGCCACACTAACTGGTTAAGATACAGCGCTGTTGGTAGGCAGCGATACTGCCCTTGGTTGAGCTAGAGGTGGTCTGTCTCCTGATACAGTCACTTTTTCCTTGCATGTGTTTTTAAGTTTAAAACTAACTATAAAAAAAATGTGCTATCCTAAAATTACAACCACATAATTTATCTTGCTCAATTTTATGGCATTCCATTAGATTATTAGAAAACACAAACTCGTTTGATGCTAAGTAAGGTTTCTGATACTGCAGTGTTGCTGTACTGTTTGAGAGTTAGGCCACGTGAAACCTTATTGCTGTATTTAAATGGTTTTACCTTTTTACTTTGGCGAATGATATTGCAGTCTACTTGGCTAAACGACATGGCTGGAAATTTTAAAAAACTAATCGTCTAGGTGTGCTTAGCACAGCTGTACAGATAATTCGGGGTTCGTGCGAGTTTGAAAACCTGGAAATGTGCTTGAAAAATGATATATGTATCATCAGTAGGGTGATGAACAGAAAGTAAACGACATGACTGAAGAACATTGAAGAACTGTAGCCAAGAAAGTAGTAGAGTGTGTAGCCTTACGTTATTCTTCGTTTGTCTGAGCAAGAAAAGTTTTGAAATTTGGGCTATGGGCTTTGGCCAATTTTGCCTAACCTTGGCAGTAAGGTTTCATGTGCACTAAACTTGTTCCTTTGATGTTCAGTTAAACCTTACCTTAACCATCAAATGAGTCTGTTTGTGTTTTCTAATTTGCCCTACTTTGGTGTACCGCGTAGTTTACATTGAGCTTGTTTTAATGTTTTGTATCCTTATTAATTGCGGTTTGCACACCAATATGGAAACAAACCCTTTAATCTTCAGTCTAAGTCTTGCACCTGGTGGTGTTTGCTGATGTTTTACGTTTGCTTCCCAATTTTTTATTTTACATTTGTGCAGGTTAGCCTTCAACGTGAAATATAAGTTTGCATTCGCCAATACAACTTTAGCCTGGTCATAAGTTTGCATTCGCCAATACAACTTTAGCCTGGTCGAGTTAAAGTGGTGCCTTCACGCATCGAGATGAACTTTGCACCCCATGTATGCAGCTTTTAATTATCGACACCATAGAACAAAAAGTGTCAAACCCAGGCCCAATTTCACCATGGAAGGAGAAGTTTCACACCCAACAAGCTACCCTATATACATCGCCGTGGCGTAATCATGTATTGACACGAGATAAGCAATGAATAAATGTGTCGGTCCAAGAATTATTCAGCCTTCTTCAGTTCCAACCTTCTGGCTTGGATGAATTACTCGCCTCACTTAAAGGAGTTCACCTTACACTCGAGGCTGGGGAAGCCTTAGGTCTCAAACTGGCTGAAATTAACGAGCGCATCGCTGTTTGCGATGGTAAAATCTTTTGAGAACAGTTATAATAACACTTGTATATTAGGTTTCTTGTTCTTGTATTGAAATATTTACACCATAATCGTGAGTATTGTAAATTTGTTTTTCTATTACTCACAGTAGGCAAGCATAATTCTTGTGATTTAAATATTTTTTAAAAGCCAAACGTGCAAGTCCACTAAAAAAAATAGACACATGTATTTCTAATGCCTATCCCGTTTTCGGAGCGGTATTTTTTATCTTTCATAAATAGCTTTGAAGATGGCGACACATTGGTAACGTGTCGAAATATTGGCTTTTTTTTTTTGCGAATTTGCATGCCTGACTTTTAAAAATATTCAACGAAAATATTATACCTTTTTTCCTAGTCTAAGAATAAATTAGTCGTTCATGTAAATAGTCAAGTTATTTTCTCATCTAGCATAACCTGCGGTTGATACCTCTAAACCCTAACGTCTAATCGTATTTTTAATAAATTCCCTGTATACAGAATTTGCGTTACTCTTAGTTTATTGCATGCACACTATAAACTGCATACAAATAAATAAATAAATGCAAACGAATTATGAAAACAGTTCAGTCAGTATAGCACAGTAAGTCTCTTCGTACTTGTGCAAATGTGTGACTCCACTGTCTAAATCGCTTATAGATTCTTTTCCTTTGCGTAAAAAAATATCGTCCAGCCTCTAATGCCGCATTTTTTAATAAATGGTATTACGAATGGGACAGCTCTAGCTTTGAAATTTGAAAGTAACCCACTCCCGCACTGATAACGATTTCCATCGAAATAATCAGAACTGATCCAGCCTGTCAGCAATAATGGCCGAAACAGTCCGTTAACTAGTTACGTGGTGGTGCCTTTATGTTTAAAATTTTTTGATTGTTGTTGAATAGAAAGAATTCACCATCCTTCCCCATCTAATTGTCAATCGAGCGATCGGTGTCGTTTACTTTCGTTTTTAATCTATTTTTTTAATGTAGGCCTAGATTTACCCCCTGCTAAAGGTACAGTATCTTCGAGCAAAAAAAATTTTATTTCGTGAAAGGCGTTACGTACTAGGGGTTTATAAATGTGAATGGGTAGATCTCTGAGATGTTCGTCCCTTCCGCACCTCTTACAGGAACGCATCTTAATGGGGGAAGGGGGGTAAAGACGAATCTCTGAGTACACATACGTTTTAAAACCAATATCTAAAATACAAGATGCATATAAATCTCCGATTCGTATATCTCTGCACCATGCCGTACCTTCATAAGCTCGCCCATAGCATCATTAAAGCTTACAGAAACATCATGAGCCCATTCTACACTGCCTCTTTTGGTTATTAAGTGTTCATTTTTATGCCCATCAAAGCCTAAAATGTAGGCTAGTCGAGATTCGATCGATACTTCACAATTTGGCTTGAACAGTACTTTAAATATTTTTCTTCCCTCGTCGTGATTCATGTCTATCTACAGTCGTTACGAAGTAGTGAAACGTGTGTTGTTGTGGAGCCTGAAGAAGATAATCGCCTGAGCCATTACACCTCCAGGACTGCTGACTATCGAAAATTTGCTAAAATATTTGTGATTTCGTGTGATTGTGAAAATAAGCGTGATATAGGTGACTTTTCAACTTTAAAATTGGAAGCCTATTGCCGTAACTACTAATGATACAATTATTTAGAAAATCTTTAAAAACATCGAACCAGCCATCATCAATTCGTGCCCGAACGTTGAAAAAAAGGAAAGTACATCCGTGTCCATGGATTCTTAACAATTTTAAAAATTGTAGTACGTGTTTTGTGCAATTGAATAAATGAGTTGGGATATTGCAATTCTACCAAAGCTGCAGACCACCTCCCCTTGAGCTAAATACGTTTAGGAAGATGGTGAATTCTGATAACGTGTTATTAGGGTACAATATCGGGTGATGCATTACTGGGTAGTGGGTAATTATAAAAAAAAAAATATCATGGACAGCCATCGTGTTCGTTTATGGTCTTTTTAAGATGTATCTTTCATCGACGTAATTGTTTAAAGAAGCATCATAATCTTTCCACCGCACTAGAAATTGTCAGTTGGGGCTTTACCACATATTTTCTAAATTTCCTCTATAGAGTGTTAATCGTCATTACTTTTTTTTAAGCAGTTCGTGAGCCTACCACTTGCCCAAGACCTGCTCACCTGCCAAGTCAATGAGGGAAAGGTATGTGGGGTGGAGGGGAAACGGTTTCCAATAATAAATTTTTCTAAACTATACTCCGGTTTATACCCTCGGGCAAATTTATGACACTTTCACTTTCTGCTTTACTTCATAAGTGTATTTTTTTTTGGGGGGGGGGAATGGTATTTTTTCCAAAAGAAATATTGACTTGTAATTCACAGAGCTGGAGCTGGGTGGGGCTCGGGAAGAATTGTAGGCCTTCAAAATTTTTGGTAAAATGTCAATATATTTTTCAGTGCCGCGGTGAATCGCTATTTTAAATAATTTCCCCTTCTGCGATGCTACTTTTGTGCTCGTTAGTTTTTGATGAAAATAGTTTATCCCCCTTTTTAAGAAATCGTGTAAAAACCTTTCCATACCATTCTTAACCCCTATCGATTTGCATATTTTCAGGTACTGCTTTGGCCTGCTTAAAAACTTTTAAACCCTGCACTATGTGCTTATTTGCCTTGGATATAATCTGAGTAGCGTAGATCTGTCTACTGAAAACGTCATTCGCCAGCAGTATCCATGTATGGCCTTTAATCTTCTAACCAAAGGCTGACATGTCGATAAGGTCTACCTCCCAATGTGAAAGCGTGACTGATGGTGACGATGTAAGGGCTGACTGAGGATTGAGACTGTATAAGTATTTATGTGACTTTGTGCGGGTATTGAACCAGTAGGGAGGTCCTCGTAATCCTCTCCCCGACGCGCAGGCGTAGAGGTTGACGTTGCCACCGTTAAGGGTGAATTTAAGCTTGAACTGGTGCGTATCCTGCCCGTGTCCGAGCCCTGCCCTGGTAAAGAACCGGCAAGCTGCCAGCTGTTGTATAGGCTCAACCTGTGCGCACGATTTATGCGAAATGCATACTCCGACTTTGTGGGAGAACGCCTGTCCTAAACACTACGTCCGAAAATAATACTCGTCAGAAATGACGACATATTTGTCTTCATTGCCGTAAATATCGGCAGGCTAGAGATACAAAAAATGAGCCATCAATGTCATTTTCGCTCGGAGACGATTGTTCATTAGATGAAGGAATGTAGAATAACGGAATGGAACTAGCCTATTTAACAATTGTGATACTGGAACATGTTCTTCATCACTAAGTCGGAAATGTCGCTTTTATCCTTCTTTTACAAGAATAAAAAGGCAAGATTCTGATACATTTCAACCTAAATGTTAAGGCAGTTGTGATAACGGGTAAAGTAAATTTGAAACTTCTTTGTTGAAAGTGATCGGAAAAACGTGCATGCGCAGCAGTGAACCATGCAGGGGGTCCATGTTGGTTCTGTTAAGAAACGGACCAACGCGATGTTTCCCATGAAATAGCTTCCACCTGCGTCATTTTTTCTAATAATTTTTTTATTAAGTCGTTCTATGCAGGGAGGGATATGATGACGTACGCATGCACAAAGGCTTGCACATGTGACGTCACGTGTGAAAGCTACCCCACGCACCGCTCGCTTCCTATAGTTTCATCCCTCAGGGTTCGTACATCAGAGACGAAACCAATTTCAATGCCGTTTTGCACACCAAATCGTAAAAATCACACACCAATGACAAAATCAAGTTTCTCTCGGGGGTTTTAATTGGCATATATTTTACACAAGCATAACTTTGGAATGACTGGGTCTATTATGCAACACGACTTGGTTTCTTTTTTTCTGTTTTACGTAAGGCTTCTGACTGAATTTCTAAATTTCTACAAGGGATGCTCTCTTAAACCCATTTAGGTAGTTTAAATGAGTAGTTCATTTCTTCAAGCTTCAACAACATTACGGCCATAGCATCTAACTCTTCAAGGAAAGGCCTTTGGGCCAACCCCAACAAAAATGCCAACTTCATTGCTAATAATCCTTTTCCTAGGTTTACAGCTTTTTCATCATCAGGCATCATCTGCAACAAAAATGTTTTTGGTTTAAATTTGATCTCCAATGCAGTGCACTTAAATTAGTAAGAACCTCTCCCATTAAAATTTCATTGTGTTGGTCATATTTTCTTACAATTTGTTGGTTACTTGTAGTGTGCTGAAAAAAGTTCACATGCCTGATCTGGATTGAATGTAGCGTTAACGCAATGCCTTTTATCTCAGTTATTCACAAATTTAGTTATCAGTTCGTCACGCCTCCAAAATCCAACATAATTATAATTATTTTGGAGAAGTGACAATCTGATAAACTACAGGATTGAAGGAGACTGCACGCTGAAATGGCGCAAAAAGCAGTCATCGCCCGTTAAGGAAAGAGCGATTCAATCTTCTGCATGGGGCAAACTTCCGGAAAATGGCAATGCAAACGCACGGGTATTCCCTATTGTACATCGCAATTTCGTTAAATGTATGAAGTTTTTAGTTAATATTGCAGGAGAAAAATGACCATTTAGAGGGAGGGCATTAACTCCATCCACTATTTTATAAGAGGGTGGGCACTTGCTCCACCAGGTCGTTCAATAGAATTTGGTAGCATCGAATGCAGTATGAAAATAAGTCATGTGTGATACAATTTTTATTAGGATTCCTTTAAAGTTTTCTTAAGGCATTCAATAAAGCATCACTGCTAATATCACAAACACAAATATGCTAATTGTCACTTGAAACAATGGTTTGTTGCTTTGATTTTCCTCATAACCATGGATGAAACAGCAATACAGTAAGTAGTTTGTATGATAAACGAGTGCATAGGAAAGCCAACACTCACAAAGAAGCAGTCAGCCTTTTAATCGGCCTAATTAGAAAGCAAATAAGTCAACTCAGGAAATGATAAAATTAAAAAGTTAAGTAATAAAATTACAACCACTGCAATCACTAAAAAATGCTATTTAATGTTATAAGCGCCTAATGAAACAAAGGAATACTATCGATCATCTACTACATTTTTGATAATGGTAAAATTATAAGCCAAAAACGTAGGAATACAGCAGTAATGTTTCACACTGCATTACGTGTCGCCACCAACTTGTAACCAATCCAATGATCTTAAAAGTCGGCATTTATGTAATAAAGTTTTCCATATGAGGATAGCAATTTCTAATTACGAGCTTTAATAGCACGTAAAAGCACGCTGAATAATCAGCTGAAATATGGATTCTTTCATTTTTTGCCCGTCAACAAGATATACCACGAGCCACTGCTGTTTACCGTGGTATCATCATAAGTTAGCCACTGACGAACGAGAATAGCGAGCGTTTGGCCGTCTGAGTGGACTAGCCTTGGCGCATGGTATAGGTGCCACCCAAAACGTCCGAAAATCGTCGTTAAAAAGTCGAGCACAAAGCTAAACCCTGCAGAGTTCACTTGACCATATGAAGAAATAAAAAAGGGTTCTAAGATCATCCACACTGGTGTTCTAAAATTTGGTAATTCGGGCAAAACCAAGGTTACACAGATATAGCTAAAAGGCCAATTCCTGTATTGAAAAAACATTGGCCGACATGCAGATTGAAAAGTGAAACAAAATAACATTATCATGGAGTTCAATAGAATTGACGACTTTTACACAGAAAGCCAAAATTTTATGTTCAAAAATTAAATCGCTGCATCTGTCACGTAAAGGCCGATTCCCACCAAAATCGGAATCGAATCGGAAAAGGAAGGAAAAGTGCACAAATGTGCATGCTCAGATGCTTTCCGATAACTTTTCCGTTCCGAAATCGCCCGACTGCTGGTTAGCTTTTCCGATTCGTTCGGAAGTGCATATCGGTCAGCCAATTGCCTCACGCCTACAAGGCACATGACACCAAGGTCACACAACCCGCTCGCTTCAAAAGAAGTATAGCGTCCATCGGTGCTTTGAAACTTGATCGAAGAAGTGCGCTAATAGCGCGGTTATTCCTATTTTAAAAAGAGCAAACTGCCGCGATGATCATAAAAAAACACATTCGTGGCCGTTTTACTACGCAGTAGGACTATCAGGGAACCTTTAAAATAGCATTTAAAACATGGAAAATTTTGGTATCTGCCTACGATACAAGGACTACAAACTACAGCATGATATGAGGGAAGAGTGATCTTACGTGACCTACCGTTTTTATTTCACATTAGAAAACAAGCACGATCGCTTTTAGCTTTCTTCCTCTGTTTGTTTACGAAGCTTATCTATTTATTAGTTGGCATAAACCAACCACTGCAGCCTACGCAAGCAGGATAAGGAGGGAGATGGGGAAAGAGTGGAGGGCTTGTTGGTCAGCCAGTCAGGGAGTGGTTAAGCTCCAATTACCTTGAGCCGGTCAGCTAGTGCTCGGTGGGAAATGTTTGTTCTTTTTGTTCCGTTTTCTGTTTTCCTTTCCAATTTTGGTGGGAATCAGCCTTAACGACGAAGTAAAATTGTGGATTTCTAATGTTTAACATCTGACGCGTAAAACTAATGCCCTAATGCCCAAAGAGTCTGAAAAGGTAGATCTCCGATGTCAACATTGGTACATCTAGTGTATCCCAATCATGCATTTTTTCCTGTGGTAACCCACATACAACCATTCAACGGAAATTAAAAAAGTAAATAAAAGATATTACAAAAATTGTGCAAAATTATGTAACTGCATAAAACGTCTCCCTGATAAGCTATTAATTTGGCCGCACAAAGGAAAATTGCACTCCCAAGAATTTGCTTTACATGCCAATTAATAAGGCTGTACCGACTAGCATTTTTTCTGCCGAACAGATTCCGATCCGATCAGCTATAAATTGATTGGTGTACCGATCCGATTTAAACGAACCGATCGCTACAGATTTTTAACAATTTTTTTTTTCTGGCTTAGACGAACTTGTAGGCTAACAAATTTGTAAGCTAATGAAAACATTGGAATACATTTTTTTTACCCAAATAAAAGTAAAAATTTGTCTATTATAATTAACCTTACCCTACAAAATGTAAAACATGTAGGCCTAGCCTAAATTAAAACAAAAGGCAACAAACATGTGGAGAAACAGAATTTATTTATTGTCAAGGGCCTGGCAAAAATCGAAAATCTTCAGGTTTTTGTTCGCCGAACCGATTTTTGCCGATCAGCCCAAAATCTGCCAAAATCTGTTCGGCTAAATCTGTTCAGTACACCCTTACCAATTAACTTGGAGAAATGTCTGTAAACATATTGAAACGAACTTTCCCGTGACACTAGTTAGCTGAAGAACTGTTCCATTTTTTATGTATTTCCATTACAGGGCTTGGAGCCAGGGTCTACAATTCAAAAGAGTAAAAGAATTTTTCCTAACTTCTAAACAGCAAGATACTAGACAAGACAAAAGTTTGCAGCTTAATATTCCTTGCAAAGAAGTGAGCTCCAGTTTTCAAATGCATTCCCAATACAGGGCTTGAAGCCAGGATCAACATTTAGAGAGAGTGGAATGAAAGAATTATTCGTACTGCTGAACCGCACGAGACGAGACAAGAAATTTGCAGTTTTAAACATCTTAAAAGGAGCTTTCCAATGGCAATGTTCCTTCTAGAGAAGCAAGCTCCATTTTTCAAATGTATTCGTAATACGGAGCTTGAAACCAGGATCAACATCTAGAGAGCAAAGTGAAAGAAATATTTGTAACTTGTGAACCGCACTAGAAGAGACAACAAATTTTGCAGTTTTAAACAGCTTGAACAGGAGCTTTCCAATGGCAATATTCCTTCCAAAGAAGTGAGCCCTATTTTTCAAGTGTATTCCCAATACAGAGCTTGAAGCCAAGATCAACATCTACACAGTAAAGTGAAAGAATTTTTTTGTAACTTCTGAATAGCACGAGACGAGACAAGAGGTTAGCAGTATAAACAGTTTGAAGGAGCTTTCCCTTGGTACTATTCCTTTTACGGAAGCTAGCGCCATTTTTCAAATGTATTTCTAAAACCAGGATCAACCTTTAGAGCATAGAGTGAAAGAATTTTTCGTGAACTTCTGAACTGCACAAGAGAGAAGAGGTTGGCAGTTTTAAACAGCTTGTAAGGACCTTTCCACTGGCAATATTCCTTCTAAAGAAGCGAGCTCCATTTTTCAAATGTATTCCCATACACAGGGCTTGGAAGCCAGGATCAACTTTTAGGGAGTAAAGTGAAAGCATTTTTCATAACTTCCGAACATCATGAAACAGAGACAAGTTTTCAGTTTTAATCAGCTAGTAAGGGCCTTTCCATGGGCAATATTCCTTCCACAGAAGCGAGGTCAGTTTTCAAATATATTCCCAATACCAGGAGCGACGTTTAGAGAATAAAGTGAAAGAATTTGTCATAACTTGAATGGCACGAAATGAGACAAGAAGTTTGCAGTTTTAAACGGTTTGAAAGGCACTATGCAGTGGCAATATGCCTTCTAAAGAAGGGAGTTCCAATTTACAAATGTATTCCCAATAAAGGGCTTGAAGCCAGGAATAACATCTAGAGTAAAATGGAAGAATTATTCATAACTCATAAACCGCATGAGAAGAGACAAAGAGTTTACAGTTTTACAAAGCTTGAAAAGGAGCTTTCCATTGGCAAAATTCATCCCAAAGAAGTGAGCTCCATTTTTCAAATGTATTACCAATACACAGCTTGAAGTCGGGTTCAACATCTAGAGATGAGTGAAAGAATTTTTCTTAACTTCTGAACAGCACAAGACGACACAAGAAGTTTGCAGTTAAAGAAGCGAGCTCTATTTTTCAGACGTATTCCTATATACACAGCGTGAAGCCAGTATCAACAACTAGAGAGTAAAGTGAAAAGTTTTTGTAACTTGTGAATCACACGAGACGAGACAAGTAGTTTACAGTTTTAAACAGCCTGAAAAGGATCTTTCCAGTGGAAAGATTCCTTCCAAAGTGAGATCAATTTTTCTAATGTATTCCCAATGTTGAGCTTGAAGCCAGGACCAACATTTAGAGAGTAAGGTGAAGAAATTTTTCGTAACTTCTGAACCGCAGACAAGAATTTTGCAGTTTTACAAGAGCTTGAAAGCATCTTTCCAGTGGCATTATTCCTTCCAGTGAAATGTGCTCCATTTTTCGATTGTTATTCCCAATACAGGGTTCGTAGCCAGGATCAACTTCTTAGTAAAGTGAAAAATGTTTTTGTAACTTTTGAACCGTACGATGCTACAGAAGAATTTTGCAGTTTTAAACAGCTTGAATTTCCACTGAAGTGAGCGCCACTTTACAAATGTATTCCCAATACAGGGCTTGAAGCCAAGACCAAAGCAAATTACTGCACGAGACGAAACAAGGAGTCTGCAGTTTTCAACAGCCTAACACAGAACTCCATTAAAAAAATATATATTCCCGACCCACGGCTTGGAGTCAGTGTCTGCATCTGGAGTTGTAGTGTAGAATTGTTAATAACTTCTGAACTGCAGAGACGTGACGTATGCACCAAAACAGCCTGAAAGAAACATTCCTTCTGAAGAAATTAGGTTAATTATTTTTTTAATTTATTAGGTTAAACTTTGGGTGTAGATTTTCAGTTGAAAAAGACAATTACATCAACAATAACTCACAGCAACATGATGCAGAACAGTACAATTTTGTGGCTAAAGTCCTACCAAATACCAAAATAAAAAATGGGGAAGTTTAAGTACTGTAAGAACCGTGTTAAGTACTGTAAAACTGAACTAACACTCTTTACTCGACTCCGTTTGACAGGGTTCGCATAGGGTGCTTATAAGTTCTTATTTTAATTTTGGTATTTGTAAGGACCTTAACAGTGCTTAAATTTGAAAATACTGGCAACATGTCCTTAAAAGTGCTTAACATGATTTTGAGTCTGAAAAAACGATAAGTCTTACAAATGTAGTTTATTTTGTAAGTTAACATTTAAAAGCCTGTTCTAGTCAAAAATTATGAATGCCAACTCGCTCCCTAATTTGCACGTTATGCTAGCCTCGCACTGAATTGGTACATAACTTAATTGTCTCTTTCCCTTCATACGCGACGGACAGCATGAAACTAAAGCAGAAACTGCAAAACAAGCATCTCAAATACATGACTTTATAACCACATCAAATAGCCTGCGAAAACTTGCGTTAAAGTCTCTCGAGAAAAGTTGAACAAACAAATGCAACATTTCCAAAAAACTAAAAAAAATTGTGTTGTATTGAAGTTAGTATATTTGATTATTATTAAAACGATTATTTAAAAAAATTCCAACCTAGGTTACTACCATACTTATTTTCACTGTTGCTAGAAACAAGACTTTTTAGGCCCTATTGTTACTGAAAGGGCGCTTAAAAATGGTCATTTAAGTCCTTACAAGAGCTAATTTTTTTTATTTGTGCGAAACCAGACTTTAATTTTTTGTTGATTTTGTCTTAATCTACAAGCAAAATACTAGAAAATTTCGATTTCTTTCAGAAATAAACATGGCATCTCATCAGCTGGTTTCTGAATACTTTCATGAAAGTGTGGCTCTACTGTTGATAAATTTCAACTTAATACTTGTTTTAAGAAGGAAACAAGTTTTATACTAACCTTATCACATATGTGCTTACATATTAGGCCATCACTACCAATATTGAAAATTGAAAATCCGTCATACCAACTGCAAACAGAAAATCATACACTAAGTGAACATGACAGAAGCTTATTCCTAAGGAAATAAGCACACAAGAGTATTACAGTTGGTGCCCCAATTAACACTTTTGAACTACAAGAGATGAGCCTTGCAGTTTGCAGCATTTTAAACACTTGAATAAAAAGGTTTTTAGTGGTACTAGGCGAACCTTCACCATATTGGTTTCCAGTTACCAAAATGGCGACTGCACTTAACAAACCCCAAGTTCAAATTACAGATCAGGAAGCGTGCAAGCCGCCAGGATGAGAATGTTTTTCCAACAAAAAGCCTGACAGACGGCATTTTAAACTAAAAAAAAAATACAGGATTCCTGCAAACAAACGAGCTACAGAGAAACGTAATTTACCAGGACTGGTGCCAAACCTTTTTCTAATTAGAGTTAAACAATACATAAAATAAACTTAAATACAGTAGTGCTACAATTAGCTGCAACTTCTCACACATGACAAATTGATAGCAGAAAATGAGCAGGTCCACAAAACGACTGCCGTCTAATTCACTTTTGTGACGATTTGTGCTCGGTCATTATAAATCCGGAAAGAGAAATTACGTTAATATCCCCGATAAAGCCAAACCTACATATACACAGGTTGTGTTGCTAAGCTGAATTGGAGGTTCACTAATATTTTAATTGTGTCATACACCGGGTCCTAATTTACAGGCAACATCTCAACTCACTCAGTTTCTTGATTTAGCAATTCTCTCCAATTCCAGAAACGAACTTTCCAAATCTTCAAAAAAACCTTCAATCCAGAGATACCACGAATGCGCCATCGAACCCGTACTGTGCAGTCTTCAGGGTGTTTAGTGATTTTCATCACGTCCATCCGCACATGAGCAAACTTGAGGTGTGCAACGAGTCTAACGACAGCTAACTGCTTAACGTAAGCAGCTATTCCCCTGTAATAATAAATTAAACTTAAGACGGAATCGATACAATGTGAAGCAATGTGAAGCAACGGTATGCAACGTACACTGTGGTAAGCCCTCTGATATTGTTCTCAAATATGATGTCGGGATGGTATATGGAATAGTCATGAGGCTGCACAAAAAACCTTGGCAACTGAAAATTCAAAACAAAAAAAATCTTTAGTTTACATATTAAAAACGTCTATTATCTACGTCTGATGAGTTTAAATGCACATTTAACACGACATATTAATGACATCAACCTGTCACGCCCCATTGACAAGATAAACCATTATTTTGTCAGAAACCATTATCGATTTATTTCTGATGGCTGAGTTACATATTGTAACTTAGTTTAGAGGATCGATTGATCCCCTAGACTTCCCAGTTGGGCAGCATACCCCCCATCGGTAGGATATCCTCCCAGTAACCATCCCCTAGTATCCATCCATCCACTTACGATACTTAGGATGCATCCCGATACTAAGTATATTACGATACTTAGGATGGGATACTATCCATCAATCCACTAGACACCCCTAGTATACATCCACTACCCAGTATCAGCTTAGTTCGGCAGCATCAAAAACCTTGCATTCAAATGCCTGTAAACCATTGCCAACATCTAGGCCACTTAAAACTTTCTGGAAACCAGTGCGGGTGGCTGGTTTTTGTTTTTATCCGTTTTTCATCAAAATAGGTAAGGTTCAAGGTTGGTACACATTTTTACAGTGATTAGGGCTCTGCCTATGTACCTATCGTTTTCACAAATACGTGCAGTGAATACAAACATCAGTTCACAGATCATGACTTGGCATATTTGGTACAGTTGTTTTGAGTTATGAACGCTTACCTTAAAAGTATACAGATCAGTGGTAGGGCACTGATCGTCACGTAGACATCTACAACAGTCTTCTACTATATTTCATACTATTATAATTATAGTGTCTGTAGTTTCAGAACCCCACAAAAAATAATGGGACACTTTGAGAAACCAGATAGGCTGCAAGTAACGGGATGTATTGCAGGAAATTGGAAGATATGAAGAAAGAATTTAATGTGTATTTATTGGCTACAAGGAACGACAAGCAAACAGCCAGGGCCGAGACAAAAAGATTGTT
This sequence comes from Lithobius niger, assembly GCA_023313725.1. Classification (NCBI taxonomy): domain Eukaryota; kingdom Metazoa; phylum Arthropoda; class Chilopoda; order Lithobiomorpha; family Lithobiidae; genus Lithobius; species Lithobius niger. Next base: position 8,194 of record JAHWFP010225074.1, on the reverse strand, counting down.
TGACATACTGACATTTGATAACGAAGGTGATAAAAGTAATTCGAGCATTTAACGCTCATTTTTTTCCCACGGTAAATTATGGATATGAATGTTTTAAGAGTGACTGATCGTAAATGGGAAGAGGGAGAAAACATTGATTAATTTGCTACAGCGATAAAACTTGGTGTTCAATACAGATTTCTCGAACACAGAAAAAGTAGTTGTGTCGGGGATAAAATTGTGAGTAATGTGAAAAAAAACGAAAGACAAAGAATAATTGCTGAACATGGCCGAATTAATCATGCCTCATGGGATAGCTCAATGCTGTGCCCACAATGCACAGAGAAACAAATCTCACACGTGCGGGGAGCAGCACATACTGAAAATAAAGTGGTTATTGACCAAATTGGTAAATACAAAATGGAACAGCAGGCCACAGCAAACTAGTACATCACGATGCACAGAGAAACAAATCTCACACGTGCAAGGAGTGACACATACTGAAAATAAAAGTAGTTATTGACCAAATTAGTAAGTACAAACTGGAACAGCAAACTAGCACATCAAGACAAGGTGCATCATCCAGAAACAAGACTGAATGAAACGGGATACATGCATATGTAGTGTGTAGTTCGACAGATCGCAGGAAAGAATGACCAGCATTTGGAAAACAATATTTCAAATCCAAAAACAAAAACCATTTTTCAAAGGTATGCCACAGCATAGCAATACAAGTAAGTAGGAGCAGAAATAAATCTAGCTGAATACGGCGAACTGCACACAAGAGAAATAGGGACTGATACAATTACACATCATTGGCACAAGTTCATTAGTATGGACTCTAGGGTAAATATGAAAAGAGACATGGGTGTAGAAATTAATGGTGCCATGTCAAAGTATGGCATGCTCACCAAGACTACACCAGTAGAATCTTACTTCGTACTTACGGAAATCGTCGCATAAAACCAACAGGAGAAATAAACATTAATGGTACAGTGCGAAATCAAAGTACCAAATTGAAATTATTGATAGCAGATAGTGAAGTGGAATCGGTCCTGGATCTACCAGCCTGTCAAAAATTATATTTAATGCAGTGTGTCAGTAGTATACAGAAAGCAAAGAAAAATGCAGGACAAGTACCAGCAATGAACGAGTATGCAGATGTGTTTCAAGGTCTACGGAAAAAAGTGACAAATTTCGCATTGCATAAGAAAAACGCAGGACCAGTAATTCATGCAGTAAGAAAATTTCCATACGAATTCATGGAGCGACTTGAAATTACCCTGGAACAAATGAAACGGGTGTCATAATCACGGAGCCCCCACCACAGGTTAAACATGCTGGTGCGGGAGAAACCGGATGGCACACTCCGGATTTACCTGAATCCAAAGGAGTTGAACGAGGCTATGGAACGGAAACACTACACACTACCGGCAGTAAAGGAAGTAGTTAAGTCGCAGGAACTAAGAAACAGTATAGGACACGAGTATGGGTTTGGGAAATGTGTCTTAGACGAAGAAAGTACTAAGTTGACCACATTTCAATATACCATTTTGGCTATTTTGCTTCTTAGTTTTGCCTTATGGAATTAAGGCAGTGTCTCAGTATTTCCAACATAAGAATGTTGAAAACTTTCGAGAAGTAGGACACCTCACCATTACATAATACGTCATGATTTTGCAGCTGATGAAAATAACAGATTACACAGCAAGTGCTACAAAAAGCAGGAGATGTCAGTGTATGATTCAATCCAGATAAGTTACAGTGGGCGAAGTGAAATACTTGAGCATATAATATCGGGAAAAAGTACGAGGCCAGACATAGCAAAAATAAAAGGAATACAGGACCTGCCAACAACTAACTCTAAAAAAGAAGGGAGAGTATTGGGAATGATAACATACTTGCCAGCATATATTGCGCAAACAGCACCTATCATGGAACAGTTTCAAAGTCTCACGCATCAAGATGTGCCATGGACCTGGCATCACGGACATTCAAATGCCATGGAACGAAAAAGAAGTACTAACCACCCCACCAGAAAAATCCACTGCTGGCAGATCCAGTATTCGCAATATGAAATAGACAAGCAGGTGAAACTGCAAGTTGACGCTTCGCAATTTGGTTTGGGGGGCGACATTGATGCACGAAGTGCAGCCAGTGACATAAGGATTACAAACCTTAACCATAGCAGAACGCAACCATGCACAACTTCAAAAAAAGATAGCAACTGTGTATGGATTGACTAACTATCACTGATGACTGTACAGGCAGGTGGCGACAACTGAAACTGACCACAGATCGCTACTACGGATAATAAAGAAGCCACTACATCTTATCTCACTTAGACTGCAACGAATGCTGTGAAAAATCCAACAGTATACGTACAAACTCAAATACGTCACAGGGTTCCAAATACACAAAGTATCAGCTAGGTGCATGTGGGACCTGGGAGGTATTTGAGTTTATACATGTACTGTAGGATTTTTACATCATTCGTTAAGCCCTACTTCCATCGAACGAAGATGACAGCACAACATGGAACTAAGAAGATGTTAAGGCAATTCGCACACTAATTCAGACCTACTCAATGTCGAAAGAAAAGTTGGCCCAATTTGTACAAGCCAGTAAAGATGATGTAGCCATTCAGCAGGCACAAAAAAGGGTGGAAGAAAGGTGAAAACATTAACCAAGAAACTCGGATGTATTGGCACATTAAAGATGGAATACTTAAAGCAGAAAGAGTGTTATTTTACAAAAATCGTGTCACAGTACCAAAGCAACTACAACAAGAAATCCTTTGTTCAAGAAAGAGTGAGAAACACGGCAAGATGCTCACTATATGACCAGGAATGTCTAAAAGAAATCAATGAAATGATTAAAAGTTGTACCACATGCAACAAATAATGCAACATAGAGAGCCACTGATGCCACATGAGGTCCCGGAGCAGCAATGGGCTGTAGTAGGAGCAGATGTTTGAAATTGAAGCCAAGCTTTAACTCTTACTAGTAGAATATTACTTCATATACCCAGAAGTAGTCGCAATACTGTTCAAAACGTTGGCAGAAATTGTTGAAAGTTGCAACCATTGTTGGCAAGACATGGCATTCCAGATAAGTTAATAGCAGACATGCCATTCACCATCTTTGAGATGAGAATTTGCGGAGTGGGAGTTTGAAATTGTCCATCCCCCCGACATTTTTCTGCAATCTAATGGATGTAGTGAAAATGCATATAGACCATGAAAACAGACAATGAAAGTAGTGATCCCAACTTACCACAAACACCACACCAAGTCTACAATGGTCGCCAACAGAACTGTTGACGAGTGTGCAGATACCTTAAAACCCAAACCACAGTAATGAAACAATCCTTACAACCACAAGTGTGTAAAGCAGCAAGTAGGGTCACGCAAGAAAAACAGGTGTAAAAACGGTATTTTGCTGGCCCTCTGTCCGGCCGGCTGAAAATCGTTTCTATTGCCTGGAGGAAATATACATTACCTGTGTTATGCTTTCCTGAGGGATGCTTCTCTGGAGGTTAGAAAAGTAGTCGCCAGGTGGCCAGCTGCCTAACTCGGTTTGCACATTCACGACCCCTCTTATAAAAGCGTAAAGGCGAGGCCCGCCTGCCATTTTTTTTACCCGATCGACCAGTTAGAGGGAGGTAGGGAGGAAACAGGTAATGTATGTTTCCCCCAGGCAATAGAAACGATTTTCAGCCGGCCGGACAGAGCACCGGCAAAACACCGTTTCTAGTTGCCCTTCGGAAACATAGATTACCTGTGTTATTTGCATACACAGTAGACCTCGTTAATTATGGAGGTGGGCTCCACCTTACGGGTTCCCTAGGGTTACGAGCTGGCTCCCCCCAAAATCTGAGATTTTTGCTCTTTATTGAAAACATAACAGGAATTTGGATCGATTTCATAGGTTTTGGTGGCCCTGAAAAGGGCTGTTTGTTTATAGGTTAGTCTTGCTTCTGCTTCAGGGCATCTGCTTCAAGACATCTGTTTCAGGACATCTGTTTCAGGACATCTACTTCAGAGTGACAGCTTCATGACATCAATGTTTTCAGTGCTTAAGGGGGATGGATTACCTGTCTGGCAACGACAATGGGTCCCCGACGGTGTAATCCTTTTTGTTGTCTTGTAATGTCCTGGAAGTAGTGGCTGGTGAAGACGGATTGGTTTCTCCAGGATGTGGCTTCCATGATGTCGGTAATGGCGATGTTGTTGTGGAAAGCCCTAGATGCTAAAATCGCCCTCAGCTCATGCGCCGTTGCTCCGATGTTGATGTCGGGGTGGTCGTTGGAGAGGTCTTCGTAGGCATTGTTTATGACAGCTCTTATCCATGAGGCGATCATCGCTGCCAATGTGACGCCAAAAGAGGTTGCAAAGGGGTGAAAGAGTTGGTTGCGGCCTTCGCGAAATTCTAGATTTTCGGTTCACTTGATGTAGTAACGGAGGGCATGGATTGGGCAGAGAAGTCTCTCGGGTTCGTGTCCAATGATGTTGGTGAGTGCGGGAACGACAGTTGGTTTGGTTGGTTCGCAGGGTTTTCGGGTCTTGGCTCTGAATGATGATCTTGGTTTCAGTTGGATGGCTGTGAAGGTATCGTAGAAGAAACAGAATGCGGGATCAATGGAAAGAGCTTGTACCTCGCTGCATCTTGGTCCAGTGGCGAGAGTTTTGAGAAAGACAGTTTTCCTGGTTAGGTAGTTCAGGTCGCAGTGTTGCATACCTGTTGTAGTTCAGGTATGGTGGTTTGAGTAGGGATTCAAGTACGATGGTGAGGTCCCAGTCTGGGAAGGATTTTTTGGTGGATGGATGTTCAATCTCGAAGGATTTGATGAGGGAGGTGATGTTGTAGTCGTCAAAAAAAAAGAACGTCCACCTTTTGAAGCAAGCAGACGAAAATGTAATCAGAAGACTCAATTTTCTTGACCCTGCCTGATGAAGATTGTTGAAATACAATCGAAAATTTGCAAGATACTGACAGTATCCTGTTTTTGAAAGTGAGCGTAATGAGTAATTTCCAAGATCGAAGCGTAATGCGTAATTTCCAAGATCGAAGTGAATCTACAGCATTTCAAAGTAATACAAGTAAGCCTAACGGTTTATTTTGTGGGGGTGTGTATTTTTAAACTGAACAAACACAATCTTGAGTTAAGGCTATTAGCTGAAATTACAGCTCTATTTACAGGACCTAGAAAGCCTAGCAAGAGTAACCAGTTTTGAACACAACAGGCTTTTATCAAATCTATAAACAAGGCCTACAAAATGCAAACACAATTCTATGTATATTCATTGTCAGCCTTGCCTAACAAAACAAAATGCTTTCCGAGCACTATACTTAAGTAGATATGTAGTCAAAATCCATTAAAATACGTCTGCTTGCATAACAAATGTCTCATAATTGTTGCTAGAAGGTCATCCTAAACGTACTTCCTATTCTTGAACGCAGTAAGTAAAAAGACCCTTCAATCAACACAAGCAGTACCTTAACAGAATCAAGAATTTATAAATTCTTGATAGAGTTACCCAAAACACAACGTGTGAACACACCAAGAGTGGTAGTTTATATTCATACTTAACATTTTTTTGTTTAAATACTTACGATCTGCTTAAGTCGATTAAAGATTTTTTCCAACTTTTCATCGTTGGGCCTGCTGCTACCCTCCTCTTCTGAAGTCCCTTGTTGCTTGAGTAGTTCGGGTGTGTCCAATGCTTTCCGAGATATGGTTCGATTCAACTCTGGTAAAGCACTGCAGTGCAACATTAAATTGCCCTCCTTGTGAGGCAAAGTTTTCTTGCCATTGCCCGAGAGAAATGTCACCGCGTAGTTCTTCCGGCTGATGACATCATTAGCTTCCAATGGCGAAACTTCTTGACCAGCAAGAATATCATCTGACGTTGGTTTAAATGGCTTCACTACCAAGTAAACCGGATCATAGCTATGCAAGCTGCGATTTGGTACTTCCAGAATCATTAAATTTAAGTGAATATGATCATCAATGTTTGCAATTGTCCCAGACATTTGTTTGCTACACTCTGACAGGGTTTTGTCCAATTCCTGAATTTCTGCTGACTTTATATTCCTTGAGTTGCGAGTGCTAGTGTATTTTGCAGGTTTGGTGGGTTGTTTACTGGTATGTGCAAGTCGGCCTTGAGTATTAACATCATGTCTATAGGTGGTACTCAGTCGAGCTTGTCGGCCTTCTTCTAAAAACTGTAAGGAGAAAAAAAAAGACATGGCAATTAAAATGACACCTATACAAATTGCCACAATTTACCCTATTTTGGGTTACACACATATTTTGAGATAAGCAAACTAGCGCCTATTTAGGCTACATTACTCAAAGTTAAATCCGGTGGCATTCAAGCCACACACCCATTTTTCGATTCAGTTACATGTGCGCAGTACCGTTGCATGAACCACTACTAAAAAAACAGAAAAAGAAACTGCATAAAAATAAATGCCAAAATCTGAAATAAAAAATGTAAGCCTCTAAATATCTAACTTCAAATCATCGAGAGATCACCACCTCAGAGGATTAGAATCACAGGTGATTCAGGCACATCTGGGAGACCCATGAACATCCAAGCTCCAGCAACACCCAATATACAATACCTGGTGCGCATTGTTGTGAAGGAACTCTTCTTAAAAAGTGGAGTGCACAGTCATGAAAATGTCGAGTGCTACAGGCACGGCAAGAATCAATCTTGGCAAGCAGAACAGCAATGATTTATTTTGAAAACGTTCGAACACTTACTTTGAATATTATAAGCCATCAGAAAAAACGGAGCACAAATACGCAAATTCAAAGTTCAAGATTATAAAAATATATCTAAGCGAATTTTTGATAGTCCGAAATGCTGGTGGTGTTAAAACTAAGCCGACTCTCGTCATCAGGCTTCTCACTTTTCCCTGTAGGACCTGACACTCCAAAAGAAAGACCAAAACAGGTCCGACAGGAAAAAGTAAGAAGCCTGATGAAAACAGTTGGCCGAGTTTTAATATCACCAGCATTTCGGACGGTCGAAAATCTGCTTGGAGTAGTGGCGTAGTTACGTTCGTTGGGGCCAGTGGCAAATTGGCCCTTAAGGACCCTCCCCCTTAATAAACAGGATGGTGAGCTGCAAAATTTCGTTAAGTTCATACCTTTTTCTCATTTTCGTTTTGTTATAGTGCAAATAGGGACTACTTTTTCATACTCCAGTCAAGTGGTCCCTATTTTCATTTTCACAAAAGAAGCCCGGCCTGCATGGCCATCGGCTCCAGAGAATGTCTACACCCCATGCGCTCGTGGCAGCTCAACGAAAAGAAAACTTGCATCACTAAAAGCGTCCTGCGCTATCACAAACACAAATTGGAGCAGTTTTTAAATATAAATAATTTTTTTTTATTCTGGGGACCCTCTTGAGGCCGGTGGCATTCTGTCACCGCCACCCTGTAGCTTTGAACAATTATGTAGCGAAAAACCAGCAACCGGCGTGTACAATGACATGCAAATGACATTTACAATCGAAATCACAATACCAGAACAGGAGAACACAGTAAGAGTTCTTTAATTTTTAAATTTTCTGTGAAATTTGTCATGCACCTTCTTTGGAAAGTTCCGTACACTAGGAAAGGAAATAGTCGCTACATCGTAAGAAGAAAACAATTTTCGAAAGCACACGCTTCAGATACCACTGACCTCAACTGCACGTTTCATCTGGAATGCCCATCTGTTGTCCAGGACGGCAGCCAGATTCGGTTTAACGAGTTGGTAGACGTTTTCATATGCTGGTTTCGTTATATTCATTAGGGGAATTTGTTTGTTGGCCAGATGTCTAATAGCGAGTAACTCAAGTGCTCTAAGGTGAAAATCATTTTGGGTGTCAAGATTTGAGCAAAAACAGTGGATTTGTCCCATGCCATTCGTCAATACACAATTAACAGTGTCACCGACTTGCTCTTTGAGGCGCTCTTGCAACATGCGGTGTGTTTCTCCCAAATAAACCACATTACACTTAGCACAGGGAACACAGTACATACTGCTTTTTGTTGACGTAAGCAAGCTGGGGGGTTTGGGAATGTGTGAAAATGGTGCACAAGGGTGTCTCTCACGAGTGATGGGAAGGAGGGGAACTGTGAGGGTGGGTATCGGACTGCAACTGGCCGGGTGATACTCCTGGTATTATACCTGTGTACAGCACTTGGAATCTCAGGT
>JAHWFP010225073.1:61463-73773 GCA_023313725.1 Lithobius niger | reverse complement strand
TTGAGTTTCACGGAATCTTTTCTGTTCAGTTCCCCTTCCAGTGTCTAAGTACATCTTGCATGTCACCATGGTACGATGACCCACCCGTGACCTGAGACGCTTCATCCTCACGGTGGAAGGTTTGGCAACTGGCCTCCAAGATGATTGTTTTCGACAGGGGGACGGGCAGGCATTTTCTCTGCCAATGGGACTAAACTTTAAAAAATGTGAAGGAAATCTTGGTTTCTACGGTAAAGGGAATGGCATTTCGTTCATGTCTTTGTCCATTGTGTTAGTAATCTTCTTCAAATTGATTGAGGGTTTTCTACACCTCAATTAAAGTGGCACTATCACCGATTGAAATGCGAACGAAAATACCGTGGCGCCATCTAGCGACATTGATATTGTTAACCTTTATAGCTTGCTCGCAGGTGCACGAGGATGAACCAAATTTTCACTCAATAATTAAGGATGTCGTGGCTTGTTTGTTTCGTTAAAAGAAATGCCGTTATGCATTCCTTCGCTTGGTGCAAGCAAACGCTAGATGGTACTACACAGCGCTAGATGTTGTCAGAATTCGTCTGCTTTCAATGGTGATAGTGCCACTTTAAAGCCTGTAATTTGGCTATTAATAGTCTTTTCATCACCAAAATCATATCTCTTCTGATGCTGGAATTAGGTAATACTACGTCAAGGGATTGACCTTTTTTCCCATTCTGACTTAACGGACCTGTAAGCACTCCCAATGAGCTCATTTACAGGGCTTCAAGCCTGCGTTTTTTCTATAGTCAGTCTTCCTGGAGGGTCTTGCCGTAGCAAGAAAACAAAGTAGGCTAGCTAAATTGTCCAGGAAAGATAAAGAGTCTCAAAGGTTGTCCGGGTGTGATTTCACATTCCCAGTGGAATCCAAAATGATGAATCAGTGACCCGAAGTTGTGCCTAGACCCAGGGCAATGAACACTTCAGGTCCAGTAATTTTTCCTGGAGGGACGGGCTAAACACTAGTCCCCACGCCTAGTCACACTTCTAGTCCCCATGCCTCTGTCAACCTGGGGAAGTGGGTCTACCAAGTCTTGAAGGCCTAGGACTGTGGTCTTATCCACCTACCACGCGGGTAATCTCGCGTTCAATGGACATCCTTTAACTCAAGTTTTCAACTGTGACTTGTGCTGCCACACGGGGGAACTCTCTTTTCCAGTGACAAGCCTTGTACACGGTGGAAAATGGGGAATGTCAACGTAATGACTTCTGGGCAATGGAGAAGGTCAGTCATAGACAGTACAAGGATGTTGTGCTTGTGGAGGATTTCAAGTTTTGTTGGAAGTTAACACTTACTATCAAATTGGCACAGCGCGTAAAGTGGGTACAACAGAATACCCTATCGCATAGTGCATATGCATGTCGGTGAGCAGAGCTTCTGCAACGATGACGCGAAGCAACCTGTTCACACTTCACAGAATGTGGTAAATTTCGAGAGCAGTAAACGCCTGCAGGTTTAAAGAGGTGGGGATTTTGTCTACTCTCTCGTTGACTGTGTTGATAAGAGTCAGTGTGCTACGTTGAATGAGATGGACATCTCCAAGTTTAGCGGGTTCGTGCTGTCCCTCCTACCAATAGGACAAAGTCAGCACATACTGAAGGTTAGTATTTTGGAGATAGTAAGAAACGAAAATTTTAACAAGCTTAAAATTAGTTTTTAATATCCTAAAATACTTACCTTCAGTAGAACCCACCCATTCTCCCCGCTTCACGAACCCGCTGCTAACTGTGTGTTCCAACGGTCGAAGTGAAGTGATAACCAGGGTACTAAACCCAGAATATAAGAGAAGCGCCACTAGCGACCCTAGGGAGGATTAGCTAAACTAATCTTATGGAGATCTAAAACGGGGTGTGTTTTAAATTGCATCGAGCATTAAATAGCCAAATCAAAGTGATTTAAGCACATACTGAAGGTAAGTATTTTAGGATAGTAAAAACTAATTTTAAGCTTGTTAAAATTTTCGTTTTTTTTAAATTACGGGCGGTAATGAAAATCATAAATTTCTGTGTTGACAAAACGCGCCCAAAAGTCGGCATTAGTTAGGCTAAAAATCGTTGTTCCCACCTGAGAACCAACAGTGTGAAGGCTTATAGGCTCCTTTTCCATTTTAGTTTGCATCGTGGCTGCTGATTTAATTTTTTAATGCTGTGAAACATCATCTTTCTTGTGATTTGCAATGACGAACTAAAACACAAGTGCTCGTCAAGCGCTCACGTGAAATCCGAAGCGATTGGAGGCGTCCATGTTGAAATCGCAAATCAGCCAATGAGAGCACGCAAAATTGGTCACGTGGTGCTAACCAGCCAATAACGGAACGCGATTTTCAAATGCTTTGGATAGTTAGCTTGAAACGGTCAGAAACGGCCTACTACAATTCGTCTGATTGGCCAATGCCAAATTGGCATCGAGAAAATATGTTGAGAGGCCTAGATTGACGGGAATTCCAACGTTCCAACTACTACAAGATGGCAGCGCCCAGTCAAATGGTTCCGACTGCTACCGCTAATCAAAAATGACCAATTTTCTGCTTTTGAACTTAGAATGAGAAAGACATTTTTGCAGTTTTTAGTGAGTCTACACTCAACTAAAGTGCTTCTAATAAAATTGTAGATATTGGAACAATTTTTTTTTGTAGCCGACGAAAATATACATTACTTGATTTACACTAGCAGTTTCCCCTCAGAGCTTGCTTGTTCCCCTAGAAGTTGAAGTTGCCTTCCCTGCCTGGCTCGTACTCTACCGCGCATGCGCCGGGCTCCTTATGTATACCCTTGCGCAGCGTCGGATACCATCATTTCTCCTAGGGCGCTCGCCGCGTGCGGTCGCTCTTGAGCTTGGTCCCCTGGATTCTATCCGCCATCCGCTTACCTTCAGCCCGCGTTGGTTACCGTCGTCCGCTGTACCGCTGTACCTTCTGTCCCAGCGGCTTTCTGCAGTGCCGTCATCCTCCCTAGCCATCCGCTGGGGATCGCCCGGCTGTAGATCGTCTCGACGCGTCGTCCCTCCGTCCTCTCCAGGCGTCATCTTCTATCCGTTGGGCCGTGTTCCTCTACGAACCATCTTGGGATCCCCGCTTCTGCCGCCGTGTCCTCACGGGCTCCTCCTTTCCTGGTTCTGCTTCTTTCCGGATCTGCAGGGCCACGTCCGCCCTTGGTCATCACGTTTCGACCTTCTGCCTACAGCAACGATCCGCCATCCTCCTCCACTATGAGTCAGTGTTATCCTTCATCCGCTTCCTCCGTTCCTCTGTCACAGAGTGTCACCACATCTCCTATCCCCCGGCTACCATCCTTGCATTGCCATCTTGCTCCGCGGGTCCACCTCTCTCAGGCCCCGGTTCCACGCTCGGGGCGACTCCCTGTCCTGCCATCTACCATCCGCTATCCGCGACAACCTCCGTCCGCCCCTTTTCCTGGCCTCTTCGCGGCCTTTCATCCATTGCACAAAGAGGTGCTTTCCGACGGTTTGGAGGCCGGATCACTTCGTCATCCTCATCTCACCAACTCCGTCGTCCTGCGCCTGCAAATCCCTCGCCTCCCACCCCGCTTTTGCCATCTCCAGTTGTGTGACGTCACGCTGGGATCTCATCAACCGTTATCCCCGACTTTCCATCCGTCTCCCGGTCTTCGCCTATGTATCCCCTTTCCCTCGTTTCGTCATCCGCCACCGGATTGGGGGGGAGGCATCCTCAGCTCCTTCATCACCTGCCCTGTCTTGCAGTGAATCGGTCCCTTCTGAAGATCCCTTTACCGTTAGTGTCCCATCCTCTCCAAACTTTTTATCCCTTTCGCCACGACCTCGCACAATCCTCCGACATCATCCTGTACATGTTCCCGGCTTAATCCGCCTGCCGCCTTCTCATCTGGTCTCCTCATCGGCCACGTCTATCCTCACCTCGTCAATCTCCCGTTCGGATCTTCCTTCTTGTACTGCGGACATCTCGCCTCCATCCTCCCCTTCACAGGCTTAAACCCTTTGTTCCTTGAAAAAAAAAAAGAGACAACATCAAGAAGATGCGCACACTGAGGTGTAAGAATTCCTGCCCCATGCGCCGGCTCGGCCACAGCTCCCCGACAATGACTGTCACAGCCGTTCATTTCTTTCCCCGGATTGTCCACCCATCAGCGACCTCGCACACTATGATCCTACCATCCGCACATTCGATCCTCCGTACTGCAGTGCTCCTCTACCTTAACCCTCGTCCGCAGGATTCAGTATTCAACACTTTCGTCTTTCGCCGCCAGATGGTGCCACCTTTTCCCGCCGCCGCACTGTGGTTTTCAAATCCAAACGGTAACGGTCTTTCATTTTCCTTTCTCCGGTCCGGCTCTACCATGGTGGAATCGTCCAGAGAAGATTCAGACCATTCTCCTCCTCATTCTCCATCTTCGAATTCGAACTCCATCAACGCTCCTTCGCCCACGAAATGCAGATATCCAGGCTTCGCTTTTCCTCTCCCTAAGCTCAGGTTGGATCCCCACCCTTGTTGACAACGCCATCGACTATGTGACGGATCAAAGAAAAGATGCGAAATTTACGTTACGATCTCTCCTTCCCAATAGGCCGTCATCAGGAAGAAGCATCTTCAGTCCAAACAAAGGACGGATCAAGCCCCCGCCAGCCTGCTTTAGCTGCAGCATCCGCAACAGTGCACCGGTCCCTTTCTGACACGTCTCCTCCCACGTCCCCATCCTCAGGAGTATCACAACGTTCCTCCAAGCGACTTGCCCCTCCGATCCGTAAATCTACTTCTAGCCGCGGTCGTTCCACGCATTCGAAAGTCCGTTTCTCCCTCACTTCGTCGCCGCCAACTTCATCCGGAGTACCGCACCTGCCTCGAAAAGACGCTCGTCCATCCGCGCTAGCCTTGCTACCTTTAACTCGCTCCATCCCGACGATACTGGGGACCTCCGGCACCAGGCCGCCGGTCGGCATTCTAAAGAAGACTGCTAGTCAACCCCGCCCACCCGTCAAAGTCAAGCGGGCTATCCACCGTTTTGCTCCGCCAACCCTTCGTCGTCCCGATCCGCCAACCGATACGTCGTAATGCACCTTTACCTCTACGACTCACCAGCCGGTCCCTCCGTCTCAGGAAGCCATCCCTTCAGACCCACCACTGGCTTCCTTTCTCTCCCCCTACGTCCTCCGTGAGGCGCTGTCTAGAGGTCTACACCTATCCCCTTCCGAACTTGAAACTCTACACTTCAATATTGATTTTGTGCTCCGGTTCGTCCAATCCTTCTCATCAGATTTTTCTCGTTTAAGACAGTCCTTATCGGATCTACCTACCATTAGACAATCCGCAGCCACTGCGGATACTCTCCTGGCCGAAAACACTCTAGTACGGGCAACAAATGTGGCACTGTCCAATGAATTGGAATTAATCAATCAAAAGTATCACTCCCAACGGATCTACTACGCCCTCCTCAAGGACCACTACAACTGGGTGTCTCCGATCCCGTCGTCACCACCTTGGCGGGCTTATTACTCTGCGCGGTCGCGTACCCGCCGTCTGCGGTCGGCACCTTCTGCACTAGGTACGCCTCCTCCCTCTCAACTATCCTCTCAGGAAACTCCTACTCCAACTTCCATTTACCGCGCAGCTCCCTCACCTCGGCCATCTCCTTTCCACGATCCGTCCGCGACTGCATCGACTCTCGCGGCGTGTCCTACCTCCGATGACACCCCACCGTTACCACCTGTAAGCCTTTTTAGTCCAGCCGTTCTCCAGCCAACACCGGCCATTCTTAACACCGAGGAACTCCCCCCCCCCCCCCCGGGGCGGGGGGGTGCCTCTCCAGCCACAATCTGGAAGCGTTCCACCGTCACCTAACTTCTCCCGGTACTCGGTGTAGCAATTCGACGACGCCCCCAACTTCTATCCAGTCTTCCACGGCATCCACCGCAACGACCGAACTGCGGACGGCGACATGCCGTTTTCCCCGTGCCGCTCCACAGCATCCGGGATGGCCTTTGGATTCCGGACTACGCTGGACTAACCTGTCATGCCATTCACGACTTTCCTACCCATCCGGTGCGCCTCTGGTGAGACGCCTACTCACGACGGTTTTACAATCTTGAGTATCCGCCTTGCCGAACTTTCTTTGTCATCCATACAGTGTTTTATGTTTCTACGGCCCACTTCCTCCTCATAACGTCTCCGCTCCATGTAACAAACTTCAAAACATCAAGTCCGATCCCATAACCTCGTCCTGGCAAACCTCCCACAGACTGATACACCTCATCCCTTCTTTCGTCTTCAACTCCCTATCCGACATGGTTGAGCCGGCCGTCATCCGTCCACGGATGCCCCGACGGGCCACCTCTTTCACCATTTCAAGATTCACCTGCATCCCACCTTCCCACAAGGTAAGAAGGTTCATTCTGTGATTGATTTCTTGTCCTTGTCCCCATATGGCAGACCCCTGCATGCGTTGAAGTACAATATTTTTCTTTAAAAAAAAATATAAAAAAAAACACGCCAAACCTCCCGCACGCCTGAGCTCACTATTCCCTTGCGGATACTCGCGTTTCCCTATCCGCCTTTGCCGCGGAGCGGATACTGCTCCGCTCCGGAGTGAAAGGGGTCAGGTCAGCAGCTGGGTCGTCATAAGGCCGTTAAGCCTGGGGTTGCCGTCTCGTACCCGGATGGACAGACTAACGCTCCATGCTCAACTTTGGCACCTAGCCCGCCGCCAAGTTACAAAGTCTGCTAGTGTAAATCAGGTAATATATTTTTGTCGGCTATAAAAAGACTAAAATTGCAGGGCCTGCACCTGCTTAATTTTAGTTTTTCTCGCCTAACCGAAAATATACATTACCTTGATTCCCGCCCTATCCTCCCCGCCATGAGCTAGGTTCTGGCACGATGAGAAATAATGGTATCCGACGCTGCGCAAGGGTATATATAATCCAGCTCATGCGCGGTAGAGTACGAGCCAGGCAGGGAAGGCAACTTCAACTTCTAGGGGAACAAGCAAGCTCTGAGGGGAAACTGCTAGTGTAAATCAGGTAATGTATATTTTCGGTTAGGCAATAAAAACTAAAATTAAGCAGGTGCAGGCCCTGCAATTTTAGTCTTTTTTTTAACACAAATCGATGCACAACATGTCAGGAATTTCAGCGTTTTGCATTTCGATATTTTGGCGGAAAATTGCGTTTTTCGTCCCATAGTTTACCTTCAAAGCTTCAACGTATATTTATGTTGTTACTGTGTTTGGGATGATTTTTTTTTGGACGTATATATACGTTTATACTGCTTAAAAGGTTAAAGAAAAATGTTGAGGATTTTCATAGCATTTTGAAAATAAATAATAAACTAAAAAGCCGGGTGGCCTGGTCCTTTTTCGACCTTCAAAGTGCCCGAGAACCAAACTTATTTTTTTTTTCCGGCCTAAAGTTGTTATATGGCCTCAAATATTGCCGATCATCGATAGCTCCTAGCCGGCCATTCACAAAGAATGCGCTCACACAGTTCCAATGGAGTCAACCTTGACTCGCTTCGCATGATATTACATTATCACTGGCCCCAATGCCACAAAACGTGCCAACTGCTTTTGAAATGGAGCAGTTAATTGGAGGAAGAAGGCAGTGACGTTGATAGCAGCAGGGAAAGGGATTTCCACGTGATTCCCAGATTGCAAACGCGACAAGATGGCAGCCGAACGATGCGTGTGATGTTGTGATGTGTGATGTTCTCACTGCGTACTGCAGGATCAAAAATGCAAGGGTACCAAATACTGTGCATTGTTAAAATACCGGAATTGTTTTAATATGAAAAAAGGTGCTAAAATTATAACAATAATTCATTTAGTCCTGAGTTGTAGGGCTCAAAGCAGTGCAACAATCAGTTAAAGATCAACAATGGTAAAATTGGAATTCTAAACAATGCACAAAAGTGGAGCCAAATTTGCATAGCTTTGATGCTACAACCAGCGTTTGTTTATATTTGCTTTTTTAGTTGGATAGCATGTTAATCACAAATTTTAGAAGGCTTTTTTATCAAATATTCTTGAAACATGCGTTAAGCTTAAATATGGGGTGAAAAAAATCACTAAATTTATTACATTAAAACTATACCAACAAAACATTTCTCCTTCGTTAACTCCTCACTGTGTTACCTCTTTGGTACAAATGGGATGTCCCTTTGCTTGTCGGCACCTTTTATCCATACTCATTTGGTATTTGCATACAACTTAACCTTAATTTATGCAAAACTTGCGTCACCTGCCCTCTCGTCTCACCTCCTCTCCCGCGCCTATCGTACCACTTTTCTTTTGCCGCCGTCACACTTCGGACGTTTTTATTTGGTACGTGCTACAAAAATTCGGTTGATGGGAAATGAAGCATTTTCCGTCTAGAAGTTGACAACATTGGTCTTGGTTGAAACAACACCATAAGTTGAACGTTAATTGTTCTAAGGAACATGTTAATTGGAACGTTAATTTGAACGTTAAATTTGTTCTACGGAACAGGTGAACTAAAGAGTTAAAAGTTAGAGGCTTAGCCACCTTTCCCCATTCATGGGTCGACAGCGGGAGTAGAATTGCCCGGTAGACGGAATGCGGAAACAGGACTGCCTGTTTGTAGTCAATGAGCGTTTCACTGAGTAGAAAATAAGCCTTAAATGTGCAGCCGCCAATATGGCGCGGTTAAATGTTGAGAAAAAGGGGCACACGATGCCCGTGACTGATTGAACTCTTTCGCTTGCTGAAACCGTATTCGTTTCGCCCTTATCATTTGCCCTAGCAAGCGTAGCCTAGTTCTCATCCACAAAGTATTCTCTACTGACGAGCCCAAATAAGGGCGAAACATTCTGTCTAGAGATCTTTGTGGGTGAGAGCTAATTGATATTAAACTAAGGGTATACAATACCTTCAGGGTTCAACCTCTCTGGTTCAACATAGCTCTAATGTTAACGGAAGCACGGGTACATGATACCCCCACGGTTACACGATAACGTGATAATACTGTATACGTGTTGGGAAAAAAAAATGCAAACGATGCATTGAGAGTTCTACAATAACGTCAGAGTTAAACGATAACTCGTAAAGCGTTATACGATAACGCGGGGGAACCATAGAGGTTGTGGTGTACAAAATATTTTGGAATAGTTCTTGTTGCAAAACAGTTAACGATAGCGGC
Organism: Lithobius niger; assembly: GCA_023313725.1. Taxonomy (NCBI): domain Eukaryota; kingdom Metazoa; phylum Arthropoda; class Chilopoda; order Lithobiomorpha; family Lithobiidae; genus Lithobius; species Lithobius niger. Next base: position 64,610 of record JAHWFP010225073.1, on the reverse strand, counting down.
ATAAGAACTAAGACAACGCTGTGAGTGGCAGACAATGCCATATTGGCTGCTGCTCCGGGGGAGTAGGGCAGTGATAGACTGATAGTGTTGGTGTGAGAACTGTGCGGGTCGTTCCATTTTAATGGCCGAAAGGTAGCTGCGTTGGCCGAAACTAAATTTGTACAAACCTAAACTAAAGTTTGTGCGGCCGATGCGGCGTCGTTGTTGAAAACTGAGTTCGTACGTGTGGAAATTCAAGATGAGACATTCAATGTCTAACGGGACTGGAAGTGACAATGGTTCATTGTGGTGCGATAAAAAGGCACGATGTTCGGTTAGTAAACGACGCTGGCCGCAGACGTGGCCGAGTATGGTTTAGGCCTAAGAATGTGCGATTAGGCTTACGGGCCATTAGGTATCGTACTACGATAGACGATTGGTGGCCCGCCGGAGTATGCCTTTCACAATAGTTGGGACGAATTTGATTTGTGCGGTGTAAATTCTGAAATGGATTAGGAGAAATAGTCAAGAGTGACAGTGGTCACGATGGTGATCAGGCAATGTTGATTAGGTCAGTTTGCGTTATTACGCTGGATAATGACATGTTTGCATGCACAAATGTAGTGATGTGGGCAGGGGCGTAGCGAAGGGCATTTTGTTGGGGGGGGGGGGGGCAGAGAGGTAAAATTTGCCGACTCATCCAATCTATCTGGGGGAGCGTTGTGAGCCCCCCCCCCAGTGGGGTCTGGGGCAAAGCCCCGGAAGCTGACGGATTTTTAGATATTTTAAGACCTTACCTGGCTTTATACAATACGTTTCAGACATTTCTAGGCTCCACAAAAACTGAAAGAAAATAAATGAGCCGTAGGGAGAGAGCTTTAAAAAAAAATAAAAAAAATAACTATTTCCCATGCCCTGACTAAGGGCGGATACAGAAAGTTGGCTTGAGAGGGGAACGATTTACCACAAAATCGAAAGTAACTTTTTTTTTGCTACGGCCGCATATACTTTTGAACAGGGGTACCACCCCTCCTCCCCCACCCACCCAACACACACATACACTATCCCTTATTTTCGGCACTAGTGAAGCCTCATGGAAGGTCATAGGAAAAATGGCAGGCGATCCTGTGCTTGGCTGTAATATTGCTTTGAAGGAAAATACATTCCTGTAGAAAATCATCAACCAGTTTGCACAGAAAGGTACACACCAATGCGAAGTGGTATTGAAGGAATATTACACTAAAGAGCGGGACTGATTTTTGCAAGGAGGAACTGCTTTTTGTAGCGGAACTGATTTTTGAAAGGTAGGAAGCACCTTGCAGGTACCTTTATCAATAAAACATAACACGGTCGCGCGTTCGTTTCATTCAACAAGTTACCTACCAAATGCAGTGCTTATTCTAAGTGTCTTGGCTAGTTCCTTTAGTGAATTACTTTTTTTTTCATCTATTTCTGCACAATTTCTTTTAACTGTTCCTTTCTCTTGGGTGAGTTGGGGGGGGGGGGGGAGATTGGTCCTAACGGTGACTTTAGAAGACCGCTGGATCCCTGTATATATGACCTACTGCTATTATTTTAATCATGAAAAGCTAGTGATTTAATTGAAAATAGGACCTAGTTTCGTTTCTGTAGTCTACCACCAATCAGTCTTTTTTTGTTCATTCCAACCTTTATATTATTCCGACCATTTCAACTTAACAGCACACGGAGAAGAAATTTAACTGTGTTCGAATATCACGATATAATTTACAGGGTTTTTTTTTATTTGGTTTCGTTCTTTTTACGTTGGTTTCATTTCCTTTCATTTAGCTTTTGTTCTTTTCAGTTTGCTTTAGTTGATAGATGATTTTACAAATCTTAAAAGTCGAAGCAAATCGAGCGGATAATACTAAACATAATTTACAGTAAATAAATTAAGATGCAGGTTTAAAAACGTATTAAATTAATGATTTAGTATACATAGTAATCCCAGCTATTATCCACAAATTGCTATAGCTAAATGAACGACATTTTAAAAAGGCGATGTGGGGAAAATCATCAGTGTATTTTCTGTCTGATTTTTTGTATTAGCTGTAGCAATTTGCGGATATTAGCTGGTATTACTGTGTATAGTAAATCATTAATTGAACACTTTTTTAAACCCGCATCTTAATTTATTTACTGTAAATTACTTTTTTTATTATCCGTTCAATTTGCTTTGACTTTTAACATTTGTAAAATTATCTGTCAACTAAAGCGAACTAAAAAGAAACGAAAGCAAAATGAAAAATGAAACCAACATGCAAAGAAACGAAACCAAAGTAAAAAAGAACGAAACCAGTTAAAAAACTGTAAGTAGGTATTCCGTGAAAGCTGCTTTTAGCAGCAATGTGTAGCTAAGATTATAAATTTGGTATTTTAACTAGGCCTATCGTTAAGATAGGTATCCGTATGTGAGCGAGAAAACTGTGGAAACCTTTCTTTTGCAGTATTCAACAAACAATCTTAAAGCGTTAAAACATTTTATTTTAGCTAGAGTGATCGGCAAATGTTTTAAGCATTTGTTTATGGGCAAAGGTTTTTATATTCTAGGGTAGCTGTAAACCTTGTATTTTTTTTTTATCCAATACTTAAATGCTCGATCGGCTGTTAAACTAGCAGAGTCTGTTATAGTTAGGACAAATTATAACTTGTATCCAACTGTTTAAGGTTGAAGAAATGTTAGACGTACCTCACTTTTTTTCTGCTCCAGCTAACTCGAAGGGGTTTCAGGGACCACCAGTAAGTCACTTTGCAACAGGCTGATCTGGTGGAGAGGGGGGGGGGATTTCCAGAATAATTTCCTCTTTCAGCCGGAAGAAATAATTTATTGAAAAGCAACGAATTCCCAACTTCTCTGTGTGCCTTAATATGCAGTCAAGGTTAACTTAAAGAAACTGAAATACAAAGGGAGAGTTGAATGAATTGATCAAGCTAGATCAAACCATGCTTTCTCAGATAAGTTCACCCACTTTTAGCCGTAAGTTAGTCGGACAGTCGGTTAATAAGCTAAATAATAGTTGGATTGTCAGAAATATTTAGTTCCATTTTATAAATTGTACACAAAAGTCTGTAGAGGAAATTTGCAAGAAAGGTTAACTTTGGTAGTGTAATTTTTCTGACCCACACGTTTGAGTTAGTTTTGCCGAC
>JAHWFP010225073.1:0-18684 GCA_023313725.1 Lithobius niger | reverse complement strand
GCCTGGTTAGTGTCATGGCAACAGCCTTGGGGAAGGCAACCATGACACTTTATTCACTCTTTCATTTACATTTTGGTTTGTAAATTCTATGTACTCTTTTGTACCCTTATCCTTAATGTACCCGTACTTTGTTTGCCCTTTATTTATTCTTTCATTTACATTTTTGGTTGCGATTCCATCTTATAGATCTTGACTCATAAGCATTTAAAAATCTTACACGAAAACCTGTAGGATGGGACAGACATTTTCCATCCTAGTGTAGGCTCATAAATAGACGTTACACAACGCCAAAAAATCATTGTAAAATTGTGCATGTAGTGATTTGAAAGTACTAGAAGAGTAGGCTAAGCGAAAAGTCATTCAAACACATTTGTTATTAAAAAAACTAAATGTAGCTATGAGAAAATTATTATTATGAGAAACATAGCTGCTGTTAGTAAACATGATCTCGGCACAATATCCAGGGACTGCAGTGAAAACCAATGTGCCTCACTAGTCTCTGGATAGTATGACAGGTTCGTGTTTACTTATACAGTACTTTGTGTCTTTCTAAGATTAAGTCACTGCAAGAGGATTTTTTAACCAAAAGTCTTTCATATTTGCTGTATTGGTAATAAACATAAACAAAACATTTATATGTATAATTACACTGCTAATGGCCGTTCTTGTGTTCACCGGTAAAGTCCTCATGCTGGCTGTGAGCATTTCAATAGGCTGGGTTCGTTATTTTAGCAAAACGCTTTATAACTTTTCAGGCAAGTATATCAATATTTATTCGGTGGTCTAGCGTAAATCGTGTATCAGATGCTTTAAGGTCAAAATTGTGAAATCGTAAAGGTAAAGCCCATTCCTAAAATCATTCTGCAGCAGAATTAACTAAAAGCTTCATACATTTAAAGTTTTATCCAACGAGATTCACGAATGGGAACATTTTTACTGCTGTTTTCCGGAAGGTTATGTCAGGACTTGTGAATCACTCGCAGCAGATTAGGGGTCACTCTTTTCTGGTAGGCAGATGAGAGATCGCTCTCTCTTGGTAACTCTACAACAGCATGTGATCTCATCCAAGCCCATAGTTATGAATGTGTGTGGTTAGAAATTAGTTTTAGCTGTGAATTGTGTTGGATTTTGGAAGAGTAGTGTTCTAACTCAACCTAGTGAATAAATGAGAATAAAGACCTTAGAAAAATTATGTTGGTGTTCGAACAGTGAAACTCCTTCCAACCCGAATGTAGCACACCTCATGAGTAATCTCTCAAGTGCATTGAGTAGGCGCTGGGCTGGGAGATCCGGACGAATAGTGCATTGAGTAGGTGCTGGCATTCTGGAGGTGACGCGACCCACGGTTTTAAAAATTGTTTGGGTCGTGTTCAAGTGCTCAAGATGTGACAAGTTCTTTGACTGTCTAAATTATGATGAAGAAAGCTGATAGCTTTTGAAAATTTGCTTGACATTGTGTTATGGCTCTGTAGTGAAAGTGAGCTTTTCCTTTCGAACTATGAGTATTTAAATAAAGACCTTGTGTGACCGGTTGATTGAATCCAGGTCACATATGTGAATGACCACATAATCATCGACCTCTCCTTGATGGAGTGGGAAAACTACTTCCCTGGAGAGAAGTAAGGTTAGAAAATAGGTTATACTTTTTTTAAGAACCACCCCTGATTTTAGCCAAAAGAACTGCATAAGCCCTGTGGGCATTTAGTACATGATTTACGTTATTAGTATAAATCCTTTTTAATGTTAGCAGTCTGTATTTGATTTTAGAAACTATGGTCGCAAGTACATTACAGTATTGGTAAATTCATCATAAGTTCGAGTAGGGTATACATACAGCACCCGCTGTGATCTGTGGCTAACCCCAAGTCTATATTAATCGGGCCATTCAACTTACTACAGTTATATAGCGAATGAGGTTTATATACGAATTAAAAGTATTAGGAAAGAAGATGACCCCGACATAACATGTACTGTTCTAGCAAACCGCCATCTCCTCACGCCCTCCACTGCAACCTGCTCCCCAACCCCCTTCCCACTCTGGAATGCAAAGCCTGCTCGCTTCTGGCCGGACTTCATGATCCCTCATCATCATTAAGTCTGCTCATAAGTGAAATATATTGATAGACTTATGACTGATATAACGAACAGTAACCATGGCTACTACAAGCAGCCTTAAGTTAAACGTGTAAAGCTTTTACTCCAGTCTCTTTGTACTATAAATGCGTACAAACCAAAAATATACAAAGTCTTGTCAACTTCCACAGAAAACAAAACCAAAAAAAAAAGCCAAAATGATTATTGAGCAACCATTACTCCACAGATGTCGGATTACTACCACAAGCAGGCAGTATATATCCCGCTGTTGTACTATACGCCGTCTTTAATTTTCAGTTGTGTTTATTTTGTGTAGGCGGATTTTAGCAGAACGGAATGCCTTATCTGATGAAGAAGACGAGGGAGAAGGTATGTATCTATCCATTTCACCTTCCCCCTTTTAACCTAAATGTTGTTTCACCTTTGTCTGCCTGGGTGTAAGTTTGTATGTTCAGAAATTGTGCTTATTTGTATAAAATACTAACAATTGTTAATAGGGGTATCTGAGATGACTCTTGTAATATCTAAGACTGGATGAACAAGTGTTAGTAGGTGTGCTGCGTTTTAAAGTTTGTTCGTAAATATTTTTTTTTCTATTGCACAATTTCGCAAGACATAGCAACTGACAAGAAAAAATGTAATGGTTTTTTAGCCATTCATTTTAACACTCGTCTCAATTTCAACTCACATTAGTCTCCTTGAAAGTAATTTACAAGCTATTTTCCCACAAATTGTATCAATCGTTACATTGGTAGTTTAAAAGATTATTCGTGTAATAATCGGACAATTAAAAGTAATGCAGGGAAGCTTGATGGTAACTTTTTACAGCTTATGTTAGTCATAAATAAATGTATGGTTGAACGTGAAATTATACAATTACATGTATCACCTTGTCTTTTATTCCTAAATTAATGTGGGAGTTAACTGGGATGATCACATCTTGCTTATTTACTTTGTGTACTGCTACTTTGGTATTAAAAATATTGAAAAATTCCAGTCTAAGAATGAAAGACAAAATGGCTTGCATGCAAATTTCTTTTCCTCCTTCACTAATTTTGTGGTTGTAGTGCAACATTAGAATTCAGGAACTCGGACGGCATTGCTGTTGTAGTTCCGTTCTGTTCTTTTCCAGTTCTGTCAAGCAGTCGTTCACCGCTCGTGACGCCCTGCAAGGCCAAGAAAACTAAGAAAATAATGTACGATGCAATGGAAAAGGAGGGTAAGGGTGGGGTTTTGTATTGGAAAGGTAGTGTTTCGCTTGAGATGTAGTGTCTTAACAACATTTTTTTTTCATTATTCTCATCGCAAATAAATGTGCTATTCGGCTTAAATTCACAGATTTTTTTGGATGGCAGCATATAGTAGTCTTATTAAAAGGATGCTCTTGTGTGGGTTTGCTAAGCACTGCCACTGTATTTTAGAATGATAGTTTGAAACAAAAATGTACTTGATCTCTAAGCTGTTCCAAAGTTAAATAAACAAATACCCATCAAAGCAGTTGGGTGCTGGAGCACTTATCACTGTTCTAAATTTAAGCTATCATTTAGAACAGTGATAAACTGCAGCACCTGATCGAAGTATGCCAGATTTTCAGTGCATGGTACATTAATTTTGTTGCAGTTATGATTTTGTTTCGCGGTACATATTATTTAGAAGGGAAGTCATGGAAAATAAGGGGATTATACTCTAACCAGACTAACTTAAATACATACCGTAGTTTATTTGTGTTTGTACGTCTTTTGTTTATAACACACCAAGTTTGTTGCTGCCTGTATGTTGCGTGTTGTTATTGGTTGACAGGAGAAAATTACAAGAAATAATATAGCCTAGTGGAAATTAATTACTGTTTGCTTATGGTTGTGAATGTATCTTGTTACTCATGAAGTGTTCTGCCACAAGTACTCCTCCACACAACATCACCCCACCACAAGTGCTCCTCGCAAAACATCACCCTGCCTCAAACATGTTCCACCACAAAATATCACTCTATACTTTAGTCAACTTGAATTAACTTGCTTAGTTCAATTATAGCGACTAATCATTGTAAATTGGTTCTGTAGTGCAGTTTCAATTTTCAATTGTTTTAGTTTGTAGGTTAAGAAGGAAGTTAGTGGCTTGCTCATTACTTCGAGCTCAACCATTATTTGTTGCAGCTTAACTGCACTAGAGAATGAGAAGGATTTTCAAAGTAATTAGTTCACTATTCCTTCAGAGGCAGTAGACAAGCTCTCGTATCTCAACGAAGTGGAAGAGTCACCTGATAGCTTAGTTAGGTGGCATGGGAACATTTAGTCTGAGAAAGCTTACTTTAATGGCTTCAACTCTTCCTTCAGTGCACGGTTACACTGCGCCAGATGCTACCCTCTAAAAAAACCATCAAACATATGCAAACCATACGCATGCTTCTGAAGACAGTTTGATACCTCATACACGGTAAACCATTAGTAAACTCAGCACAGCACTCCAAAAGTGTCTGTTGAGTAGAATAGACGTCACCTTTCAACACAACTGGTGGGTACATCTGGAGTTAGCGCTAAAAGAAATTCCACAAAAATCAACCTCCTCTGCCCAATGGTGCGCTCCCACAATCCCCAAGTTGTGTTGAAAGTGATGTCACTTCCGCTCAGCAGACACTTTGAATGCTCTGTTGATTTTTATGAAGGTTATATGTGCATTGGAGGGGTAAAACTGTCTCCAGATGGAAGTATCTGGTTTGCAGATGTTCAGTGGTTTTGGTACTGAGAGAATGTAGTTTATTTCATTTGTATCAGTTCTTTAGATTCTGAACAAATTTTTTTTTAATTATGTAGCCTGATGGAACAGTCTAATTGTATACAAATTAGTCATATGTCTACTAAAAAAGTTTTTTCGGACAAACTGTTCTTTCTTTATTGCCAAAACATCTTAACCGGGTAATTTTAGCATAACATTCCACGAATGTGATGTTCCCCTGGAGGTTTCTTCCGGTTTGTAGACGCCTGCTTGCCTAGCCCACCCGCGCATGCGCGGCGCAGTCCTCCCATATAAAAGCGACAGCGCGCATGCTATCGGCATTCATTTTCCTCCAGAGGTGTCTCCACGCCACCTCGCTCCGCGGTTCCCCGACTGTCGTTTGGAAAATTGGATTCTTCCCGAAGATGGACAACGCTTCGTCCGCTGCTCGTCCTCGTGCTCTTGCTCACTTCGATCTTGGCAGCCGTTGGGCATCCGCCCTCGACCTCGCCGCGCCTACCCGTACGACACCCACCGATGCCATGCCAGATGTTGCATCGCCTGACTCTCCACTCCTCCCTGGCCAGCACTCGCCGCTCCTCGCCCCACTGGATCTGTAGTCGCTTCAACAAGACCTTCAAGTCGCCAAAGACTCCTACCGGGCCGCCAAGTGTAACCTCCGCCGAGCGACGCTCGCCCATTTTCCGGAACGAAACTCGCCGCTCGACCTGTCGTCCAACTTCTCCCAGATAGGCCTAAGCATCAGTCGCAGTGTCGTATGAGAAATCGTACACGACACTGTCCGCCACGTACAGGTCAACCCGATGCCACGTCCCTCCTGCACATCTTTGGTACGGAAGGCCTGCACCCAGGACTGGGTCGCATCCACTACTAGCCAGGCAGGGCACTTGCCTGCCGCGGGGGGCCCCCGGCCTTGGCATCCAAGCGCAAGCTGCACGACACACTGTCGTCGTGCCACCTGCTGTCGCCCGCCCCTACTGCCGAGAAAAGCATCAGGTTCCCGGACGACACTCCTGACGAAGCCACCCTGTCGCTCGCAGCTCTTCTGAAAACTGTCGAACAGACGGTCCCGGACTGCTTCCTATTCAAGCCCTCAAAGGTACCGGACGCTCCCGTTATCAACCGTGGCCTAACGACAGGCCTTGGATTTGCCTCCAGGGACAAGGACGCTAAGCCCCGCTGCCTCCTGGGTCAGTCCACGACACTCCTAACGTGTCTACTCCTCAACGAAGGCTCCATTCTAGGGAAAGGCGATCCCCTTCTTCTCGATACGGAACCCCCGATGCCACGTCCCGGCCGTGAAAACGGCTTCTTTAGATCCTTTGGAGACGGCGCCACGAACCCCCGCAATTTCGAAACCTATCCGGAATGCGAATTCATCTGCAGCGAAATCAAGATGGACTTCGGCACTTCGATGTCCATACCCAAGAAGGCCGACATTCCAACCATCGTGCTGTACGAAAACCACAAATGTCTACGGCTAAGCCTACGGGCGGCCTCCCAAGCTGACGTCCTGCACACGGCTATCAACGCCCTATGTGAGAAGCAGTCGTCCGACAACTCTACGGAAGAGCTCAAGAATTTGCCGTCCCTGATTTCCCAACTCTTCCAAAAGGCCAACTTAGCCACCTACCATGCCATGAACTGGGCGACAAGAGCACTGTTCAACAACACCCTCCTCCTTCGCGACATCGCCCTGTCGTCAGCAAACAACCTAAACTTTTCCACACGTCATCGTCTAAGAAACCAACCGATCCACGAGTCTGAAACTCTTTTTCGGGGACAGATCCCGACACTCGCTTCTCATCTCGATGTCTCAAGGAAATCAAGGTCACAAAAGCAATCCACACCCTCAAACCGCCCGTTCTCGTGGAACAGACAAGCCAACCACCGCCCCGCCGATGACTGGCACAAGAACACGGCATCATCTTCTAGCCGCCCGGACCAGCAGCATTTTCGTTCCAACGCTCCTCGCTCCCGCCCCGGCCAACGCTCCCAGCAGAAGCGCGCCGCTACCCCCGACCGAAGAAGCCGATTCTCATCACCTGGGGGTAGAAGAATGCAACGAAAAAATCAACAATGACGCCTTGCACCTGGCTGGCCTCCCGGTCAGAGCCAGATTACGCCATTTTCTCCCGGCCTGGCAAAAATTAACCACCAACCTGGAAATCCTGTCGATAATAAAACATGGCTTTCGTCCGACGTTCCTACACCAACCGCCGCTGTCGCCATCGCCACCATGGGACTTCTCGCCCCAAACGACAGCTTCCCTGTCGCACGAAGTTTCGGAGTTGCTACGGAAGAATGCGGTACGACAACTCTCCAACCCAGGCCCGGGTTTCTACAGCTCGGTCTTCACCCGCCCAAAGAAATTAGGAGTCCTACGCCTAATTTTCAATATGAAACCCCTCAACAAGTTCATCCAAAACTAACATTTCAAGATGGAGACCCTAGAATCCATCCGCCAATCATTCATGCAAGACAACTGGACAGTCACCATCGATCTAGAAGACGCTTACCTTCACATCCCCCTTCATCCAGCAATCACCCACTGCTTTCGTTTCATCTACGACTAAAAAGTCTTCGAATTCCGCTGCCTCCCCTTCGGCCTGAATGCAGCCCCAAGGATCTTCACCCTAGTTCTGAAGCCAATCTTGGCGAACCTTCACCAGCACCAAATACAAGCCAGTGCCTATCTCGACGATTGGGCCCTCAACAACCGAGACCCGTCTCAATTGGAACTCAACAAGGACAAAACCATCAACTTGCTGTACAGCCTGGGGTTTGCCGTAAACCTAGCAAAGTCACGACTCCTTCCAGAACAAGTCTTCATTTTCCTCGGAGCATCATTTGACCTACGTTCGGCTTCAATCTCCCCGTCCCCAGAACGTATAGAGGATCTCCTACATCACATCCGGCTCTTCCGCCTCCAACCAAGTTTCTCCGCCCGGGAACTAAACTCCCTCATCGGAAAGATGGACGTAATGGCCAACCTAATCCCTTACGGGCAGTGGATGGTAAGACCATGCCATCACTACCGGATAGACAACCACTCAATCAACCAAAACAATCCGGACAGACAGATCCCGCTCAACAAAGACTTCCCCTTCGAATCCCTCCTTTGGTGGTCCGACGTCACAAACCTGTCGAAATCCGTCCCTTTACAGGAACCACCACCCGACCACCGAATCTTCACGGATGCATCAAGTACTGGAGCTACGTGCAATCCTCCTAGCCCTCCGACACTTCCTTCCACTCATCAAAAAAAAGGTCATACAGATCCAGGCGGACAACACAACAGCCCTGGCCTACATCCGGAAAGAAGGCGGAACGAAATCAAGATCGCTCCACGACTTAATGATTGAAATCTTCAATCTGTGCATCCCACACAACATAACCCTTCTACCGCTTCACATCCCAGGCAACAGGAATGTGATTGCAGATTCTCTCTCTCGCGTGAAACCACCAACAGGCGAATGGCCGGTGCCTCAAGAAATCCATCTGCGAATCTCTCTTCAACATCTGGGACAGACCAATGCTGGACCTTTTGGCCACGAGGCACAATGCCAGACTCCTCCACTACATTAGCCCAATTCCGGACGACTCGGCAGTAGCAGTAGACGCTCTCACGTTCCCATGGCACAACCTGTTCGCCTACCTATTCCCACCCTTCAAACTGCTTCCACAAGTTCTTCGGAAATTCGAATCGTGCCAGGGTCTATTCATCCTAATAGCCCCCCTCTGGCCGTCGGCAGCCCGGTTCCCGCTCCTCCTAAACCTAACAGTCGACACTCCAAGAAGTCTCCCTCATCAACCAGATCTTCTGTCACAACAAAAGGGAACAAAACTACACCCGAACCTCCCACTCCTAAACTTACACGGGTGGCTACTATCATCAAACTCCTCAAAAAGGCAGGCATTCATCAAGAAGAGGCTGAACGCATCGCTTCCAAAGCAACCAGAGAATCAACAAACCGCATGTATGACAGCCACTGGTCAAAGTGGATTCATTGGTGTATCGCAAAACGCACAAATCCACTCTACCCCTCTCTTCCCGAACTCATAAGCTTCTTCAGCGACCTATTCAACATCGACAAACTCAAAGGCTCCACCATCCTCTTCTATCGGTCTGCATTAAACTCCGTCTTCAAAGCTGCCGGTCGCATTGCCCTACTGGAAGACTACCGAATTTCTGCCCTACTACGCTCATACGAAAACGATCGACCTACCACTAGACGTCCCGTCACCGACTGGGACCTCTCCATCGTCTTACAATCACTAATGGAGAACCCCTATGAACCCATGCAAGACAGCTCACTCCACCTTATGACCCGCAAAACTGTCTTCCTCGTAACACTGGTAGCAAGTCTAAGATGTTCTGAGATTCAAGCCCTCTCGGCTGCCCCGGCATACTGCATCTTCGGCCGAAATTTCTCATCAGTCACACTCTTCCCAAGAGCGTCCTTCAGAGCAAAAACTCTAAAACCATCCAGACCCTCGAAACCCATAACATTCCCTGCCCTTTCAAACCTCACTGGGAATGAACCGGAACGCCTCCTCTGCCCAGTCAGAGCTCTCCGCTTCTACCTAGCCCGCACTCAACACGAAGACATTCGGAGAGGCAGGAATCAACTCTTCCTTCCAGTGGACCCCCAAACCGGCGAAACAACAACCGCCATGGTGTCACGCTGGATCAAGAAAACAATCGAAGCAGCTTACGACAAGCACGGATTGAGTAAGGGCATGAGGATATCGGTGCACGAAGTACGAGCTATCTCCACATCTTGGGCCCACCACAATGCCACACCAATCGAAGAAATCCTAGCAGCAGCATCGTGGCGCCACCAATCCACCATCACGTCCCACTACCTAAGGGACATGACGAAGGACGAATCCGGGCTACACCGGCTGGGACCGATCGTCGCAGCCAGAACTGTGGTCAAGACCCCCTTAAGCACTCAGAACGAAGCAGAAGCAAGATCCAGGAGGAAGCAAGATTCATCCAGCTAGAAGCAAGATCCTCAAAAAACGGTCCTTTTCGGGGCCACGAATTCCCATGAAAGAGACCAAATTCCTGTTTAGCCCATTTTGTTCTGAATAAAGTGCGAATTTTTCTCTTGCAGATAAAAAATTCATAGGGGAAAGCCTGCTTGCATCCCGGGGCGCTCGTACAGACGGTGCCCGCCACCAACTTTGACGAGGTCAACTGGTAATGCTAAAATTACCAGGTTAAGATGTTTTGGCAATAAAGAAAGAACATTTTGCCGGCCCCCAGCCTGGCCGGCTAAAAATGGTTTCTTTTTGCCTAAAACATACTTAACCTTAACTCCCGCCCTGCCTCCCCTCTCGAGTCACCGCCTGACACATTGAGAGTAAAATGAATGCCGATAGCGTGCGCGCTGTCGCTTTTATATGGGTGGACCGCGCCGCGCATGCGCGGTGGGCTATGCAAGCAGGCGTCTACAAACCGGAAGAAACCTCCAGGGGAACATCACATTCGATGAATGTAATGCTAAAATTACCAGGTTAAGTAAGTTTTAGGCAAAAAGAAACCATTTTTAGCCGGCCAGACTGGGGGCCGGCAAAATGTTCTTTCTCTCTTCGGTATTTAGCCAATTTTTAAATGCGAGCAATTTCACTGCTATTCACATTCAATGGTGAATGGATTTCCAGAAATGTTCCTCTTCGCTTGATATAGTTTAACCAGTTAAACGGACCTTTACACAACAATTTGTTATGCATGAAACTTTTAAGAAAATGTTTGGCGTGTACAATTTATGGGCTGAGATAAATAAATTTTCAAAAAATGTCCACAGCAATGTTTGCTCACTTACGAAGAATATGGCTTGAACAAGAATTTCCTTTTTAATTGTTTTTTTTTTAAGTGGAATCAAATTACAACCACCAATTTCATAATTACTGTTGCTGTCTGTATAAATTATTACTACTCTCTCGATTGGGTTTCTGCATGTGTATTGGTGGTATAGTATTTACAGTACAAGTAATGCAGCATTGGTATTGACTATTGATGACATGAATGAAAGCCTACCTTGTTTCAGTAGATTTCCTCATTTTTAAGCTTTTGAAACCTAGAAATGCATTAAAAAAACCTAATAAAATCCTACGAATCTGGCTGCTTTTCCCTTCCGTGTTCCACATTTTCAGTCAAGTGTAACTTTCATGCCAGGATATAGTTTCACTAACCATATTTTGATACAAAGTCCTACGATCGTAAGTAATCAACTATTCTTTTACTAGTGAACAGCAAACTCTTTAGCCATAGTAAACCAGATTTATACCCTTATACATGTGTGTTATGGGTCAAATAGCATTCAAATGCAGCCATTTGTACGTACACATTCGAAACGATTTGGCTTTCTGTACTGTTTATTCGTGTGCTGCAATGTTTAATTATATGTGGAGGTGGACAGGGAGGTGATGGATGTACCTTGCACTTGCATCTCGTGGAATTATGTTACCGAAGGATGAACTGCCTAGAGACTTACTGAGTGACAAATAATGTGTAGTGTAATGCTTGAACTGTATAACAGCGAATTTGCCTTAACGTTTTCAGACTTTGATCGGGAAGAAATTGCAACATACGAAGAAGTAGCAAAGCTCTACCCTAGACCAGGGCTTCATCGCCCTATTGTCTTAGTTGGTAAGTTTTCTTTCATTTTTTTATTGCTTTACTTTTCCCCAAGAAAGTCTTTAGATTGCTGCATATTTACTTGTTGCAAATATGTTTGCTCCGTAGGTCCACCAGGAGTCGGACGGAATGAGTTAAAACGTCGACTGTTGGCGACTGATCCCGACCATTTTAAGACTACCATTCCACGTGAGTTTATGACTGTTTTAGTTAGCTTTAGACTAAACTATAAAGTCATTAACCAGACAACAGATTGTTGCACGTTTGCTTCTTTCGAAATAAAATGTAATTCCTAACATTTTTTTGTAGATACGTCACGTATTCGGAAGCATTCGGAAATCGATGGCAAGGAATATTTCTTTGTTCCTCGCGATACTATGGAGGAAGACATTCACAGTGGAAAGTTTGTTGAGCATGGCGAGTACAAAGGAAACTTATATGGCACGTCAGTGGAGACGGTGAAGTCCATCGTCAATGCTGGCTACGTGTGTGTAATGAACCCTCACCCGCAGGTACTGTATTTTCATGCGTCACATATTTATTGTGCTTAGATATCCAATTGTATCACGTTGACCCACATATTAGGGAAAATTTGTTGGCCGAGCAAGAACTTTAGCGATGTCAAATACTCGACCTAATCTTGATTTTGTGTGTCCGTTTGTGTCCATTTGTCTCTGTAGGACACTACAACGTTCACAATCTTATTCTAGTATGATTTCATTATGGTGTGTAGGTGTGTAAAATGTGGTAGATCAAAGTTGAAAATCTTACTGCGGGTATTTACGGAGGTCTTCACATTTTCTTTTAGATGACTAATCCGTTTTTAGTAGGTGCATTCAGGGAGCCCAATCTGTAAGGCTAGTGGCCCCGAAAACTGCAATAAACAACACATAGCCATTTGCCATAACTACCATGATGAAGTTCTTTAAGTGTGAAAAT
Source organism: Lithobius niger (assembly GCA_023313725.1). Classification (NCBI taxonomy): domain Eukaryota; kingdom Metazoa; phylum Arthropoda; class Chilopoda; order Lithobiomorpha; family Lithobiidae; genus Lithobius; species Lithobius niger. The sequence continues at coordinate 6,269 of JAHWFP010225073.1, read as the reverse complement.
ATTTACAAGTGGTTAACAAGAAACATGTCTTGCCAACTTAACATTTTGAAACAATGTGATCCCTTCTTTTATTAGTTATCTATCAAATCTTGCACGTTGTGGAAACATCTCATGTAACTTTCGATAATGACATGACAGTGGCATACTGGCACGTCGTTAGTGATGTCCGCTTTCTATCATGGCAATTAAAATCAGCTATATAATTTCATGTAAATATACTGTGAACAGAGTAAAAGTGTATTAATAAAAACTTTTAATATTGATCAGGCCTTGAAGATGCTAAGGACAGCAGAGTTAAAGCCTTTTGTTATCTACATTAAACCGCCTCCCTTTGAGCAGCTAAAAGAGACACGTCACAATCAACATGCAAGGTCAACGTTTGATAAGGATTCATCACGAGGGTTCACGGTAAGATTGATGTTATGTGGATGCATTTTATTGTTAGTCTTTTAGGACAGGTTAATTTGTGCTCTGAAGAATTATGTGCTCGGCGGTTTACAAATTTGATGAAGATGTAAAGCGATGTAAAGCTATGAGATGAGCATTGCCTATTGACAAGTAGTTGTAAAGTGGATTTGTAACTTTTAACTTTTTTACTTTAAGAGTCATTTTTTCTAAGAGTCAGGCAGAAATGGGTATGTTGTGATAGTTGATATCTCAGATTTGAATGAAATTCTTTAAGTGGGTGCCTACATGTGTGAGATGAATTTGAAACAACAATTTGGGCTGAAACGCCAATAGTTAAGGAGATATGCAAGGCTAAAGGTCATGGCGCAGAGGTAAAAAAAGCGCTGCATTGTAAAACGCACTAAGTTCAGAGCTGGCCCACGTCCTACATCAAGACTGTGCCATTCAGATTCCACTTGGAATGCATTCTACCATTAAAACTGATGCCTTATATGTGTTTATATCTTTGGCATACTGATGATGGAGGGAAATAAAACAAGTTTAAAATGCTAAAATTTACCACTGGGACTTATTTTAAAACTCCCCTACATCCCTACATCATGAGTGTGCCAAAATTTGCTCGTGAGGCATCAACTACTACGAAGCTGTACTTACACTAAACACTGTTTAATTTATGGCATACTTCTGATTTTAAGAGTTTTTCAATTTTAAACTTAGTTTTTATACAAAATAAGCATATTTAAAAAATGTTATTACTCCTTACATCAACAGCTTACAAGCATAGAAAAATACTTTTTTGAGTACCTCTTTATATGTACATTAAACGATACTCTGAAAAATGTTGGCAACTGGCTTGCCTTGCATTTTAGACAGCCTTGACTGATGACCGTATTGCTCATATTTTCGGCTGCAATAATATCAGATTTAAGCTGAAAGCTGCTTTATTGAAATGTATCATATAAAAATAATTTTATTACAAACCAATTTGTGTACTTAAAAAGTCCCCTCTAATAGTTTTGAGCAACAATGGGTTATGTTCGACACAGACAAAAGCAGAGCACTTCTGATAAACCATCTCAAGCTGCCTGCAGCAGCCAGAGCTGTCCAGGTATGAATCATACTGTTGCTATGGCAACTCTTTTGTTTCCAAGTAGAGCAACACTGATTAGTGCAGCCCAGAAAAAAGGTTAACTACAAACTTCTCAAAATAGGCCGCAATAAAATTGCCACAGTTTTGAAGTTTTCGCTTCAACTCAGCCTACATGTAAAGAGGAACATGAAAAATAATTTTGTATGCTTATACGCTCTTGATGTAAGGAGTAATATAATTTTTAAAATAGGTTAGTTTTGTATAAAAACAAAGTTTAAAGTTTTATAAATGGGCAGTTCATGAAACTGCCACAGTATTTCAGATTATCCTTTAACCTACATATAAAGAGGTACTCAAAAAGTAATTTTGTGTGCTTGTAAGCTCTTGATGTTAGGAGTAATAGAATTTTTTAAATAGGCTAATTTTGTATAAAAACTAAGTTTAAAATTGAAAAACTCTTAAAATCGCAAGTATGCCATGAAGTAAACAGTGTTTAGTGCAAGTACAGCTTCATAGTAGTTGAAGCCTCGTGAGCAAATTTTGGCACACTCATAATGTAGGGGAGTTTTAAAATACGTGCCAGTGGTAAATTTTAGCATTTTAAACTTGTTTTATTTCCCTCCATCATCAGTATGCCAAAGATGTAAACACATATAATGCATCAGTTTTAATGGAAGAATGCGTTCCAAGTGGAATCTGAATGGTACAGTCTTGATGTAGAACGTGGGCCAGTCCTGAAGTTAGTGCGTTTTACAATGCAGCGCTTTTTTCACCTCGGCGTCATGACCTTTAACCTTGCATATCTCCTAAACTATTGGAGTTTCAACCCTAAATTGTGGTTTCACATTCATCTAACGCATGTAGGCACCCACCAAAAAACTTTCATTCGCATCTGAAATGTCAACTATCACGACCTGCCTGACTCTTAGAAAAAATGACTCTTAATATGAATAATTCCTCTTTAAACGTTTGAATTAGAAAGTCAGATTACATTTTGGTCTGCTTAATTAATAATTCAACCTTTACGCGCCACCATTTGTCTTCAAATAAACCATTCTAGGCCATAATTTTTTCGTAAAAAGTAAAAATGCTGACGTCATCCGCTTAATAAGCTAGTTAAAATCATGTTGTGGTCCTTTTTACGTGCAATTATTATGTTATAAATGAAAACAAATGCACCTATTTAATGGTAGCAAGTTATACACTGGTAAAATTACAAAAAAAAAATAACATAGACTCTACACGTATAAAAATTACAAAAATAAAATCCTGAACAGACAACAAACGAAAACAAGAATTGTGGTCTCCCAGAAACATTTTGTTGGGATACCAGATGATGTTTGCGACCCACAAAGGGTTAAGGAGTGCACTGCAACAATTTAATCAGTGTGAGTATTCTGTTTTTTTTTATTGCCACGAAAGTATCTATTACCGTTTATTTAATTAGCAGTTTCCCCCCATGGAGCTCTATTATCCCTATCTTGAAAGTTGACTTCCCTGCCGGGCTCGTAACCTACTGCGCAAGACAGGGAACTGGGATCGGCTATATAAGCGAAACGCATCGATCCCCAGCATCTTTTGTCCTAGGCAATTGCACCAATCAGTTGTTCAAGAGCTCTATCAACGATCCTGTGGATTCATCGATCCTTGCGTGGGGGAATCGCCCACCGATTCGGGGGGGGGTTCGATTCCCTCTCCTCAACCAAGCCAAGAAGAGGATACTCCGACCTTCGCCATTCCTGATTCGTCTACCCCGGTCCGCCTCTCTCAGCAACCGCCCTAGAGGCACAGGGTCTCCCGGAGTGTTCGGACGATCCGTCTGCCACTCCAGCCTCCTTCCTACATATTTCGTAACTTTTACAGGAATTTCCTGCTTGTGGGACTTTTCGTCGGTTCGGGCCTCACCAACGATTCCTTCGCCCGATCCTGCCCTCTTCAGTAACCTCCGTTCCCCTGTGATCATCACCGAGCCCATCGTGGTTCCCTTTCCTACTTTTCAGCGACAGTTTTATGCTCCCGCAACAAGCCCTCTGTAGGTTTCTGTTTCCCAGGACCCTTCGATCCTCCTTCACCGATCCGTGTTACTTCGGTCCCGCTGTCTCCTTCAAAATTGTTCTGTGCCGAGCTTCAGTCTCCCGATTCCTTAGACGATCCTCCAGCTTCTTCGGACTGTCTGCCTCTTTATCCCGCCTCACCGCCGGTTCCTTTCCACGCATACGGGGTTCACACCTCTTCATCTAACAAAACGACACTCTTCCTCCAGCTGGTCCAAGTCTTTCGTTTGTCTCGTCGCCTTCGTCGGATTACCAATCCTGCACAGAGTATTTGTCTCCCGATTCGGTGTCCCTGTACCATTCTCCGACGCCTTCACTTTCATAACCATCTTCGGCTTTGACCGTTGGGTCCTATTCCTGATCAATGTCTGGATTTCAAGTTTTAAAATCAGGTTCACCACGATGTCCCGTGATCCGGTTTCCAACCATGCTTCGGTTGTGATCCTGTTTCGATTTCTGCCTTCTTCTAGAAACTGTCCTTTGCCTCGCCGATTCCCGATCCTACTTCCGCATCCCGACTGCCGCACTCCTGTGTCAGCGCCTCAGCATTCACCTTTCAACCTCGGACGCTTTACACCTCTACCTTGCTCCAACACTCCTGGATCAAAGCCTCTCTACTGATCCCGTCTCACCCTACAAGCCGCTCATGCAAATCGGACTCTTCCAGAAGCGGCTCGTTTGTTCTATGTCTGATCCTCCTGTCCGTCTCGACTATGTCATCGCCTCCGTGCGGATTCCCACCCCATGCCCCGCACTACTTCTGCAGGTTTTCTTCTACTTTGCGACTCTCGATCCGCCTCTTCATGACTCCCTTTTCATGTTATGCATCCGCCATACTCGGTTCTGACATCCGTTTCGATACAGTTGACTTCCAAACCACCGGCAGCATCGGTTTCCTCATCCTTCCCATTCCCGCTTACATCCGGGACTTCTCCAGGGGGCGCCCTAATCGTGGTGCGCTCCTTTGAATCCGTAACGGTTTTTCTGTTGCGCTCTGCGTTCACTTGCAGTAATGTCCTCCGACTCTTCCTCTGAAGACCCGCACCGACTAATATGGTGAATGTTCCTGATCCTACTCCTTGTGTTTGTCAGGGCTTTGCAGCAGGGACTAAAGAACATTTTGATCCGCTTCCCTGCTGCCAGCATCATCGCCAGTGCAACGGGATTGACCTTGTATGTAGTATTTGTGTAAAGATTTCCAAAAAGGATTGGGCTGAAATTCGTCGACGGCAGCGAAGCTCTCGCCGGCGGGCAGATCAACAACAAAAGCTAAAGGAAACACCTGTGCATACGGGCACTCAACCATTGTCTACTACTGATTCTACGGCGCCTGTTACCAAGAAACTTTTAACTAAGTCTTCTCGCCCCCACATCGCCCCAACCAAGGTCCGATCCACTCCAAAGTCTCTCCTGCGGTGCCCATTGCGATTGCTGGTACGTCTGGTGTTCGACCGTTCAAACCCAATCTTCCTTCTCGGCAAGGCGTCAAGATCTAGAATGTGAAACATCCCATGGCTCCTCCGCGATTCCCGCATGTTCGACCGTCTCGTCTGTCGCTTCCCGTGCCATCTTTAATCAGTTCACGCTCGCCACTTCGGCCACTGTCACTTTGACGATGGGATCACCTCCTCCGGCGATAAAATCCAACATCGAGACATCCACTACACCGCCATTCTCGACACCGTCTCCGTTCCCGTCAGCCTCCACCATCTGAGCGGCCCTCACCAGGGGCTTGCAACTTTCTGCTGTAGACGTAGAGAACCTCGATTTCAATCTTCGGTTTGTTTTGTCTTGGGCAGAAAGTTTCTCGACCTAACTTACAAATCTCCGGGCTGAAAATTCGACTCTGCAATCCTCCCTCTCCAGTGCAGAGGATCGGAACTTGTTCCTCCAATCCGAGTTGGTCACCGTCTCCGATTCCGTGGACCTCTTGCGATTCGGACATTGACGACTTCGGATGAATTACTATTTACATCGACACAGACTTCCATGGGTTTCTCCTATCAACATCACCACCGTGGCGGCTGTTTTATTGCAGCCGTTCGTGGAGTCGACGCCTCCATGGTACCCTAGCCACGACTAGGCCTCGATCCCCTGGCGATCCCTTGCTCCCGTCTGATTCACCAGCACTTGCCGCAGCTCGTGCCATTCACACGGCCACGCCCTCGCCGCTTCCGAAAAAAAAAATAATCCGCGTTGGCCTGTTGTCCCATCGAAGCTGCTAACTTTCTCCGAAACGATCGCCCAAAAGAGAACCTGCTGGGAGTTGGTCGTGACAGAACGCGCTACTCTACTACGCGACCGACGCGGACATTCATTCATTCATAAACGGGTGGGTAGCTGTAGTTGCTAGTAGCATCGTTTCATCATGGCACCACGAAGCGATGTGTGGAAATATTTTCAGAAACAACTATTTCGGACGTTAAGTGTAATCTGTGTGGAATTGTGTTAAAGTATTCTGGTGGCTCAACAGGGTCAATGAAAAATCACTTGAGTGCAAAACACCCAGTCCAATTTTCAATTTCTGGCAAAAATTCAACGCCGTCTGTCACAGCCCATTTTGCTAGACAAGTAAGCGATCCAGTGCGAACAGAAAAAATTCGCAGTTTGTTAGCCGAATTTGTCGCCCAAGATATGCTGCACTTTTACATCGTTGAAGGTCCAGGATTTAAAAAATTAATGAACTATTTAGCTCCAGGATTTGATATGCCTACACG
>JAHWFP010225072.1:22918-81393 GCA_023313725.1 Lithobius niger | reverse complement strand
TCGGTCGCATTCTGCCCCCCCAAACCCACTTCACACTTGGGCTTAACAAACGTGTTACTGGTGACAGAATATGAGCGAGATTCGGTAGGTATTTTGAGTAATGGTTTACAAAACCCAGAAAGCTCTGTAGCTCTTGAATACATGTTGGGTTAGGAGCGTTTGTGACTGCTTCGATAACCTCAGGGAGTGTATGCAGGCCTTCTGCATTTATCATGTGGCCTAAATATTTTAATTCAGGCCGCGACAGTTAGCACTTCTCGATCCTAAGCTTGGCTCCTGCATCTTGTAAAGCATTTAACAGTTTATTTAACGATTCGTCATGCTCACCCCCCTTCCCGCTCACCAGGATGTCATCATAAAACGGGAGACATTTGGGGATTTTACTGGTGACTTGAGTCATTACCCTCTGGAAAATTCCAGGACTGGATGCCAGGCCCAGGGGTACGCGAAGCCATCTAAACAAACCCAGGGGTGTATTTATTGTCAAAGCTTCTTGTGACTCTTTGTCGAGTTCAATTTGCAGAAATGCATCCTAAAGATCGATAAGGGAAAAAGTGTCACTGCCTGCTAATTCACTGAATAATTCTGCGGCCGTGGGAACTGGATAGTGGTCGACTTCGAGTTGAGGGTTCACGGTGGTTTTATAATCACCAATCACTCGGATTTGACCATCCGCTTTGTGAACTATGACGATCGGCGTAGACCACTGAGAAGTTTCCACAGGCTCTAGAATTCCAAGGCCAACCAATCTACGAATTTCGTGGTTAACCTTTTCTTTGAGTGCTAACGGAACCGGTCTCACACGACTGTACACAGGCTTGGCATCAGGTTTTAAATGAATTGTGGCTTTAAAATTCTTAAACTTACCCATGCCTTCAGAAAATAGCTCCGGGAAAAACCCTTCACTATTTCGGAAGTGTCAACTGGCGTAATGCTAGTTTTAATTTTCTTAACACTTTTCTTAGGTTTCACTTTCGTTTGTAGGTCGTAAAAAGGATGGAAATTAACTCGAAAAATAGAAAGCCAATCCTTTCCCAATAATGCAGGTTTATATAATTTTGAAACTAAAGCATCCAAATGTTCGATTTGACCTTGAACTTCAACCTTCAGACTTACAGTGTAAATCGTGTTCTCAATTCCATCAGTGTATGAGTGTATCGAGTACGGACTGAGTTTTAAAGGACAGTCCGCAAAATATTTTTGATGCCACTCAATAGGGATAATGGATGCATCTGCCTCGGAATCAAGTTCCATTTCTAGCTTGACACCATTTAGGCAGACTGGCATTTTCCATTTATGGATTTTCATAGAATTAACTACTATTATTATTTTGTTGGTTTGTAGGGGAATTGAAATCTGGTCCGCAGCCTGACTCAGTCCAAGAGTATTATTTTTCAGTACAAGATAGTCGTTGTCTGAATCGTTATCAGACCCGGAACCAGACTCTGAATTTTCGGCTTCAACATCCTTGGCTTCTTCACTATCACTTTCGCTATCGCGTTCGAGTTTGTTGACGCGTTTTTTGTAGTTATACTTTTGTTTTGTGTTCGGCCTAGCCTTAAAATTTGTGCTAGAACTTGCTTTAGGGTGGTCGAGTGATTTTAAAGTTCTATTCGAATGACTAGCTTTTCGGCACACGGCTTTTAAATGGCCGACAGTGTGGCAACGGCCACATGTATAGTCTCGATATTTACAAGGTGTTTTCACGTGGCGATTTTTGCCGCAACAATAGCAAATGAAATCCTTAGTGGATTTAGGCCTACTTGATGTTTTGCCCGATTTTTTAGCTACGTAGTTAACAGCTTTAGAGTGGCTTCTCAAAACGCTTTGGTCTGTTACAGCAGATTCTAAGGATAAAGCTAAGGATGTTGTAGCCTTTAAATCCAGAGTCTGCTTCAACAACTCGCGTTGAATGACTTCTGATTGGATCCCCCCAATTAGGCGATCCCTAATCATTTCGCTGTTAATGTCTTTAATTTTTGCGAAGTCACAATACTTCGTCATTAGCTTTAAGGCAGCTAAATATTCCCCTATACTCTCATCTGATTTTTGCGGCGATCTTCTAAAGAATTTAACACGCTCAGATACCACTGAGGGCACTGGCTCAATGTCGTCTAAAACTTTTTTAACGAGCTCATCAAATGTTAATGAGTCGGGCAAATCAGGTGAGAGGATATTAAGAATTCTATCAAACATTTTCTGGCCCACAGATGCCATTAGAAAATTAACTTGCTTGGTTGCTGGTATTTCTTTAGCTAAAAAAAAGTAACGAATTCGGCTGGAGTATTTCTCTCATGTGTCAGACTCGCAATCGAATTCCGAAAATAAACCAGCGGTTTTAGACGAACCCATGTTGACGTCGTCTTCACTATCACTAGATTCAAAATTTAGATTTAAATTAGAACTAGCTTCATTAACGCTTGCGTTCACTACTGAATTTTTTTCAGTTTCACTTTCACGGCTAACTTTAGCAGTTACAGGTGGTTTGCTACCGACACCTGTCTTTGGCATAAGCCTACAAAATTAAATTTAATTAAATTTAATTACAATCCTGTTTAACATGCAAGGATTAAACTGGAGCACTCAAGACTACCGGTCACTTATTTAAACAGAAATAAATCAAGCTTGACTGTAGCCTACCTAGTTGTATAAATTAACTGCCTACAAGTTAAATTTAAAGGGACTGGGCTTTGAAAAAAAATGTTTTACGTTCACCATTTGCAACGTTTTACAAAACAACACTTCTGGCCTACGCCTCAGCACAGACCAAATTTCACTAAGTTTGAGCATAAACCTACAGTGTTAAATTTTACACAGGGTCACACTAGCCCGTATTTACAATGGCACAATCGATTTACAATGGTTAATTTAGCAACACATTTTTCGAACCTTCAGGTTTATAATACTGCCTGTGCGAACACGCCAGTGCGTCTCTCTACAACACTGCCAAGGTAAAATTAACCATAATAAATCCAATTGCCCATTTCGGTTCTAGTTGTTAAGGTACTAAATTTAACTGTAATCATATCGTAACACACGGCACTACCACGACAAAATAACACTGTTTGAAAAAGTTTAAACTCTGATAGGAATTCAGAGCACTAATTTTCATTGCCAAAATGAAAAAAATTTGCAACTTACCACAAATATGGAGCAAAGATATGGTTGAAGACCTATCAGTTTAAGCTTAAGTTTTTAAAGATTACCAAAGGTACCGGACTCGTCGCCAACTGTGATGTCCTGGGCGGGGACACACCTTAGCCCAGAGTGGGCACCAATGGTAATAAACACACGGACTACCAGAGTGTAGGCTACAGCTGATAAGACAGCGAACTTCCTGTTTACTTCCCTTTATATACAATTATAACAGGAAGTCATGTGATACAACTTAATACAATATATAATTATGGAATAGCCTATTAGTAGTTAAAGGGGTATCTTGGTAGGGTTAACATATTGACATGAAATTGATGGCTGCCATTGTGGAGCACACAAGTGACGACTCGACACTAACACAAATTACAAGTGATGTGTGGTTCTTGGTGGTTACATTGATTCAGTCACGTTTCTGAGGAAGTGTTTGCACTGATTGAGTGAGCGAAGCGAACGAAAATCAGCGTTTGTCATCAGAACAGCGGTTTTCTGATAAATTGCTTGATCTTTTTGCTTGACTCCTTGGACGTAAAAAAAATATTTACCTTCTCTCGAGATAACCGACATCGCATTCTACACTTTTATAAATCGCTTGATCGTTTTTTATGTGGAAGGACTGTCTGTATCATAAGTGTTGCAGCAAGAAAGCTCCTCGAGCGTAGCGAGACGACGCAGAATGAGCGAGCGAAGCGAGCGACTCCGCTAGTGAATAATTATTAATAAATATTATTGTATTAATGTTTATTTGGTATGTGTCAGTATTTTCCTAGGCAGGTTGTTTATTTTACCTAAGCTGTATGAATCACAATTTCAAGAAGGCAATAATTATGAGGTTCCCTGTTTACAGCGAGACATTCAGTTGTTGGAGAGCGCGCAGAGACTTGCTTCTCGTGTACTCATGAAGGACAAGGTGGGCTACGAGGAGCAGTTGAGGCTGTCCAGGCTGCCAACTCTGGATCAGAGACGAAAGAGAGGCATGCTTATTGAGTGCTTCAAAATTCTCAAGAGACATTACAAGCTGGACCTAAACGAGTTCTTTACGATGGCCACCACCACTAACTTAAGAGGGAACTCCCTCAAGCTACACAAGCCACACTGTAGACTTAATGCACGGTAATTTTTTTTTCTGTTGCCGTAATCGATGAGTGGAACAATCTTCCAGATGATCTGTGTAGGGCCAGCTCAACTAACTGCTTCAAGGCAATGTTGGACAGCCACATGGCGCAGCATTAACTCCCCCACGGGGCATGGCTGCAAGTCACGGACTTTGCCGTATTATGAACTAAACTAAACTAAACTATGAGAAAGAGAAAGTGAACCGATTGCTCAAGTCTAAATGAATGTAACAGGTCAAGCACTCAGGAATGCGGGCTTGCGTAATCCATGACGTCACAGTTCTATGAGGCATGTACCGATACAAAATCGGTAGCAAACAAGAACATTAGCAAAGTACAATATACATAATGTGAAAGCTGAAGCAGTGCAGAACAAAAGGAAATGCCCATTAATCTTGTTAGGTGGTTGATGCCGTCTTTAGTTCTCACGTCAAGTTGACACCTTGACAATACCTTTTCACCTTCATAGATTCATCTTTACTGTGTTACCTATACAGATTAAATGTGATAATTCCTCTTGCTGTTGGCACCTTTCATCTATATTAATTTTTTTTATTATTTAGTACATTTATTTATTATTACTAGATAAACTCTACCTAACCCACATTTATATTATTACACCGATTCCAACCGGATGCACGGGAAAATAGACAATTCCCCGTCTTGACGTTTATTCTATTTCCTGACATTTTGCCAGATTATGCCACATACCCACATGAATCTTAATTAATTAGCCCATCTTGACATTAATTGGGGGCTTTCAGGCCGAGCAAACCCGATTACATTATAACAAACAGTTAATGCGTGGAGGTGACGTCACGCTAAAGCAATGATGTGCTAAGACTGAGGCAGCTCCATACTTTTTACGGGGTCAACCCAAACCGTGCTCCTTCTCGTGACAGCTTCACCACGTGTCATTACAACGACCAAATTTTAATAACTACGCAACAATTATTCAACTCGCACAGCCCAACGCAAAATTAAAGTAAATAGGCACATATACAACTAGTGACATTTTTCATACCTACAAGACAAAAAATTACCATATTGACCCCATAACCTTAAACCGGCCAACTTTTTCCCCCTAGGCTACTGACTTCGTAATACACCTAAACCTACAATCAAAGCCCATAGTGCATTTTATACCCTAACGTTAACCTAAACACTTACGGCCTTACTTGAAACGTGAAATTGGCAAACAGGGACAGAAAAGAAAGGACGTTGTTCTGGAGCTCTGCTATTCCTCGACAGGCTGTTGCCAAACCATAAGTTTATCTTAGGAATTTGTCACTCGTATGTAAATAATCTTAATTGGCAACAAAAATGCAAGAGACATGAATAACTGTGGCAAGTAAAATAAAATAGTTAACGTAAAAAGTCGATTTGTTAGCTTGACGACCACTTTTTGCAAAACAAATATATTTGCGATAGACCTGTTACTGTGAATAATGTAGCCTAGGTTTACTTGACCAGGACAATTCAATGTGTCTGGTGTAAGGGAAAATCAGTCGTGCTATGGCACTCGTGATTTCCCCCAACTCGCTCGTCCACATCGGACTACCTTGTTCTCGCAAATCTGAAATTGGTCGTGGTTAAGCTGGTCCATCCCGCCATGTACTTAAATAATGCTGCTTTTGTTCAAAAAATGTGATGTCCTATTCAATATGTGTGAGGATTAAGCCCATTACCACACTCCTGTGATGGCATAAACGCTAAATTATCAGAGGCAATAAAAAGGGGTCAAAATTGTCGGACGGAGGGGGGTGGGGGGAATGTTTTTTAACAAGAGAATAGTGCAAGTGTAGAGACATACCTACTAATTAATATTACAAGTTTTATTTCAGTTTTATGTGAACGAATTGAATTCTTTGGACTGAACCATTTCTTATTACTGACTCTCAACTTATAACAATAACACACTTTTTGTTATGCTCAATTACAGCTTGAACAGCTTCAACAAAAAGTGAATTACCTTAAGCAGACCCTTGCAAAATGTGACTTAAAAAATGCTCGACAAAATGATCCTAATATGTTACTGGAGAAAAAGCTGGTGAGTGATTGTCCACTAGTTGTTGCTTTGAGTGTAATATAAACCTATCGTGCACAATGAAATATTGGGAGTGCATTGCTTTTGTGTTTCTTTGCTAGTCTCTGCACAAACATGAAGCCTAACGATGCGAGTGTGACGAGTAGTCTTCGTCTAAACCTAGCCTATTTCTTTACGACTGTTTAGACCACCCCCCTTATTATTTACTAGATGAAGGTTGGGGTGGGGGAGGGAGCACAGGAATTTTAAAAATGAATAAGACAATTTCAGTTACGAGGGGGAAAAAATACTCACCAAGGATGAAAAGCCTTCTTCCTTTTTACCTGTCTTTTTAGCTAGTAAATTCCGTTTTTTTTAGTTATTGTTAATTCATGCCGTTTAGTTTTAATTCATTTAGCTGAATTCAATTTCATTCTGAAACAGCTGAACTCGAGTGATTTGTTTCAGGAAGACACAAAAGCTGCTGTGAACCGTAAAGAACTTACCGTTAGGAAACACTATGAGTAAGTTATGTTGGAGATAAACATTAATCAATTTTATACTAATATTGCGCGTACAAATCTTAGTATGCGAGTAATTTTTATCCTCTGGTGTCACAGGGAATTAAAGTTTTATTGTAATCGAAAAAAAAGAATTTTGCCGGTTCCTCAGCTTGGGGCTTGCTGAAAATTAGCTTCTGCCTAAGGAAAACATGCATAACCTCTCAATTTTTGCATTCGTTCCTCGCAATGCTGCAGCGTCAGCATTGTAACCTGACTGCGCATGTGAATGTTCAACCATCCTCTATAAAAGCACTTTCGCACGGCCGACAGGCCGTCATTTTTCCTCTTGATTTCGTGTGGTGGTGACTCGAGGGGAGGTAGGGCAGGTTAGGTTATGTATGTTTTCCTTAGGCAAAATGCAATTTTTAGCCGGCAAAATTAACTTCTTGTTGCCAATGGGAATACATAACCTGTGAAATTTTTACTTGCATTAAAAGATTTTGAGACACCAGCTTAAAAAGGTTGTCAGCTATATTTCCACTCATGGAATTAAAGGAATGGGTATCACTTTTGTTAGCCCAGCTGCACGCTAAAACGGTACGTTGTGACTTGCTTGCCCAGCATTTCTCTATACACGTAATCTTGTTTCTATCATCCATACACAAACACAAAGAATAGCGCACACCTAGACATGAAAAGGGGCCTTGTCTCTCTGGCAAGAATCCTTCGTTGTGTGCATCTGGAAAAGGTAGTGTGCCTTGGAAGGAACAGGAAATTCCTTCCTTCAAGGATGGCATGCACAGTACATAAAAATTGGGGGTAGATCCAGAATTTGTTATGGGGGGGGGTGGCTGGGTGCACAAAACTTAAAACTTCTTGCTCCGATTGCATGGTACCTTCCATCACCCACTGACATCAGACACGGCGAACATTTAACCAATGCGCAATAAGTCTGGGGCTTCTTCAGAAGTGGTCACGGCACCAAGTCTGTGCACTAACATTATTTAGATAACCCCCCCCCCCCCCAAGCCCCACGAAGATTTGTTATATTTGCTATACTTTGTTCCACATTATGTTTGCAGGAAACTAACTGTACGATGCCGCATTTGCTAACTCTACAACTGCAAAAAATGTGTAAATATCTCACTCGTAGACTATAACAGTAACTATGTAGAGTCTATAAGCGTGATATCCCCATGTTTTTGCGCTCGTAGTGCAAGGAAACGTGGTGTCATACTCTCAGTTTCCTGCAAACATAATGTGCCACAAACTATAACTGTGGCTAGGCGTTGACTCGTCCGACTTTTTCGTCATCAAACTGCTGCGTTTCAGTCAGTGGCCGTGTTTGTTTACTGCCACTGAAACCTCTTCATGTAGAACATTTTTAACAAACTACAGCTTTCAACAGGCTAGTTAACTCTTTATCGTATTTCTCAGACTGATATAGACTGTCTCGATCATATCGCCGAGTTTTGTCATGTTTTAACACGCAAAATAAGATATCGTTATCTTTTTGGTAAAAACGCGCGAAAAAAGGTAAAAATGTCTTTACTTAAAATAAGGTCTTACACCTACACTATTCTAATTCTTTTAACTAACATCATAGCGCACCGATGCCGGCAAAGGAGCGAAATCATCGACACAATTGCATTAACACTTTGGAGCCTGCCATTATGTTTCGCGCATGTCCGCCGGTCCTGACAGTTTTAGCGTCTTACAAAAAAAATCACAACTCGCTTAGTTTTTCACCAATTAATACAATTTTGTTTTAGATAGTAGATGAAAGTGCACAGTTTTTGGAAAGTTAGGTGAAAATAAAAAAAAAAATTTCTTTTTGTAAAAAAATGAGGAAAAAAACGAAATATTTGTGTTTCGACACAAGTATGACGAACGCATACCAGTGACAAACAAAGCTGCTCAATCTGAAAAAAAAACTCCAAATTAGCCATAATAATATTTGTTCACTGTAATAACTTCCTGGCACTGAATTCGAGCCTCTCTGTGGCGTGTTAGCTTCAATAAAATCGCTAGTTTCAGTTTCATTTTCGTCTGACAACGCCATGTTGACTTTCACTTCAAAAAAGACGCTCCAGCTAGAACCCTAAAAACAGAAATTCTACTGTATGGTGCTGCCATCTAGCGATTGAAAAGCGAACTAATATGTCCAACAAAGACTCTGGCTGATGCACAGCGAACGTACTGCCCTCCACAGTTTTGTATAGGAAATCAAAAATGTGTGACGTACCAGTACGTCCTTAGGCACTCAGTAACAATTAATGAAAACGTACCAGTACGTCGTTCGGATCCAAAGTGTTAATTGCTGAAAGGGTTTTGGATCCACACCTTGCAAACTTGCATAAGCTACGTGAAAAAGAATTGCTGAATATTTTAGAACTTTTTGTAATTTTTATAAGAGTAAAAGGATTGTGTGTTATGAAACATTTAGTATTATCAAGGGTAATATGGATTTACCCTATCCATATTGTCCTTGGTATTATATATTAGTGTAAAATATTATGTTTTGTCATTGATTTTGTCTGTCATCGCTTATGCAGATCTATTACCAAGCTGGTGGTCAGTCAAAGTGATCTCACAAGCGAGTTGGCGGAATATGACCAGCTTTTGAGTGTTGGTAGTATGAGGACTGACGCAATCAAGGATGAATACGGACGATTTGTTGAGCTCTTAATGACTGAAAAATCGGATTTTCCTGTTTTGGAAGATCGTCAGTAAGTTTTTAACAAAGAGTGATAACTCCAGTGCCGTAACTAAGTGGCTGTCCCCCCATCCCCTCCCCACCAACAGTAAAGGGTACTAGATTGGGGAGGAGTAAACATTCATTTTGTAAAGTAGTTTGACACAGAGTGGCGTAGTCGAAAAATTACTTTGGGAGGAATGCTCCAATTAAAGCTAGGTGGCCTAGGGGTGCATTGAAAGCTCCCCCAGCAAGGACCGTGGAAACTGAAGCATGTTACACTAGTTTAGAGCCTATTTCTGGCTTTTGGACAGCACATTTTGCAACATATTGTCAAGAAAACTTGGGTAGTTTTCTTGGTCATTTTCCATGCAAATCAATCATTTAGTAAACTGTTTTTCTTTACCCCATTCCCTATTTTTTTAATGCAAACTACTCGCTCGTACTAGCTTCTTTTGTAAGGGTTTTATTAGGCCTAGTTAGTCTTTATAACAGAAACAATACAGCTAATTAATTATGCGCATGTGTTGCATTTATTTAATGCATGAACCGAATATTATTCATTTTAGACCAAATAGGCTCCAGTTGAGTAAACACACATAGGGGCTTTTTTCAAAGCAGACCAGAGCAGCTGCATATTCCTTGTAACTCGAACTAGTGTAATTAAACCATTATTAAGCTTGAAGAGTTGGCATTAGAACTCGACATGATTTAAAACATGTTTAGTGAACCATATTATTTCTGGAAGGAATTCCAATTAAGTTAAGATCGTAACTCATGATCGATCATTCTCCTAAACCCGACAATCAATCACTCCCACACAGATGTGAGAATGACAGAATTAAGTCGGCAAGTAACTCAAGCACAGAATACGGGGAATCGGCATGATAAACTATCCCAAAAGAACAATACAGTGATTGACAAGCTTAGCGGTCCCTAATTTGAAATAAGGACCTGGACTGTCAAGTCACACAAATTCTAAAGCTGCTATAATAAATCAATAGATTACAGCTGTGATAACGCACGCATATCACGATTGAGAATGACAGAATTAAGTCGGCAAGTAACTCAAGCACAGAATACGGGGAATCGGCATGATAAACTATCCCAAAACAACGATACAGTGATTGACAAGCTTAGCGGTCCCTAATTTGAAATAAGGACCTGGACTGTCAAGTCACACTAATTCTAAAGCTGCTAAAATAAATCGATAGATTACAGATTATAATGCACGACCTGAATATGTCTCCAAACAAAAGATGTAATCCCATTCCACTTGCTCAGGCTTCTCAGCTCTTAAACCCTTAACTTGACCAGGTTTGGTGTTAGTGGGCTTGCACCCCTTCCAATTCCTTACCGCTTCCTAGTGGTTAAAATTTTTATTATTATGATTATTATATAAAAGCGGACCTCAGGAATGTAGCTTTTCAGTCGACATTTTAAAGCATTTACGATGCTATATTCCTCTGAGCCGATCTGTTCACGGAAGGAGAAAGCCCCGACGTGAAGCCTGGTGCAGTAGCCTAGCAACCAAGCGATAGCTACAGATGAGATTTATTCAAGCTAAGTATTCTCTCAGTAGTTATAACTATGATTTTTGTTCTGAATTACAGTTAAGACAATCCGCTTAAATCATTTATAGTCAGCCGTTTATTTAACGATCATTATATAGGAACCATACCAATGCAATCATAATACTAATGCCAATTGCCAAGCTGTTTGTTGATTAATTGTCATCAATTCGATCTCCAATCATAGAATTTCTGTCTCGATTTAATTGACCATTGTGTGGTCAATATTGTATAAACCGAGTATCGATTAAAAGGGCCGAGTTTTTGTTGAATTGTTGCATATCATTTACGCCTCCTTTTCCAGTGCCATATTTATGTATTAATATACAGTTGAATACAACTTGCTATCCTGAACATAATAGTTCATTTTGGGACAATTGTTTGCTACAATAAATCATTACAATGGTGTCATATATTGCGATTCAGTACCCTTAAATTTTCCAGAGGAAAAAGTAGAATTTTAAAAGCATTTAGTTTTATTTTGACCAGCTTACTTTGGAATAATGTCATTTCGTAGTGCCTAAATTTAAAATTTAGTACGCTAAATACGCAAAATTTAGTACACCAAGATTGCGGGAAAATTTAGTAGTTTACTTTCAGAGACATAGCGAGACAAGCTTTGTTGAAAAGTAGCAAGTAGCATTGTTGATTTTGCTGGATTTTAGTGCTTGTTTTGTGGTAAATAGCAGGTTGGCATATTGCAGTTGTAAAATATTTTCAGTGTTGAACATTATGTGTATTTTAAAGGATAATTGCATTTATCGTACGGTCCCTACCTTTCACAATGCTAAAAACGCACAGCGATATATCCCATATCACCACACTTTACAGTGCATAATATTCATATCGCCACATTAAATTGTGGCGATATGGGATATCACCACACTAAAGTGTGATATGGATGCCATGCACAGTAGTGTGGTGATAAGACATTGCCAATATTACATAAGGTAGAATTCCTTAATAAAACCCATGCGAGAATTAATTTGAATTTTTTTATGTCAACCAAAAGTTTCCAAATAATGTTAAAATAAAATCGTAGCCTACCTTCGTTCCTTGTTTGAAAAAAAAATTGACGCCCGTGCTCTTTTATTACGCAACAAAATAAAAGAAAATTAATTCACGCATGGTTTTTATAAAGCAGTTCTACATTTCGAAACACAGACAAGAAAATTGAATACTTTAAATATTTATTAACCCCCCCCCCAAAAAAAAAACCCAGCTGGCGACTCTAAATCAAAAAAATTGCGTGAACTTGCGTAGGCCTTTCGAAAACACCAACTGAAATAACATACGAACTATATATTAAATTTCATCCCTCAAAATGAAGCGTTACGCTGTTTCCCTCCGTCCCCCTACCTCCTCACAAAATTACGCGAACTTGCGTTGGCCTTTCGAAAACACCAACTGAAATAACATACGAACTATACATTAAATTTTACCCCTCAAAATTAAGAGTTACGCTATTTCCCCCACCCCCACCCCCCGAAATAAAAATACGCCCACAACGTTCTAACTGCCTGCCCACACTTTAGCACATAACTGTTAACAGGAATACGTACGTTACCTCTGAATTGCCTCGTAATATGGTCCACAGTGATACTAAAGTTGGATACCGAATCTTTTCTTGGGCATTATTAAGCACTATTAATCTTCGCTGTCGTCCAAATCAACGTTTTCCATTAAAAGGTATCAAAAACGTAGGATACTACTACCATGAAATGACATCAGAGAATGACAAACACGAAGAACCCACTGTTCGGAAAGCACATTATGCAAATTAAAGCAGTACGACTCATTACGTGAATGACATGATTAAAAAAAATATTTAAAACACCACTTACGTGAACCTAAGGAGTACGACGTAATTTTTACATGATGAAGTTTCCGTGATGTGCGCCAAGATAAAAAAAAAAAACGTGTTTCTCCTATACGATTAAAAAAATTCTCCCTCTAGACACGTAGCCTACCCCCGCTCACCCTCATCTCGCTCGAATTGTATCGGCGCAAATCTGACTGCAGCAAAACAAAGTGACGACACAAAGTTTGCATAAACAACACAGCTTATTACCCCACCAATTTTGTTTTTCATTTCATGTTTAATAGTTACAGACTGTACGATAAATTAGTTATAGAACCCGTGGCAAACTGTATGGGATTTATGAGCCGATGGGCGATATCCCTCACATGGCCAATCCGCTCGAACTATGTCACGATGACGTCTCGGTTTTGCCTCGAACGTCATCTTGACATAGTTCTCGCGGATTGGCAATGTTCGGGATATCGCCCATCAGGTCATAAATCCCATACAGTTCGTCAGGGGTATTATAACTATTATTTAGAGCATCATGTATAATCGTTTAATCCAGAAACTGGAAATTTTGGTGATTTTTGGCAATTTATAGGCCTAAATCTAGTGTTATTTTATCTTGTTTATTTTCCACTAAAAGGAAAAGCACTTGTGGTAGTATTAAATAATTTATACCACGGCTGTGACGTCACGCTAACTAAACGCCACGCTAAGTTTCCGTAGGTTAAATCCCGTTAACCAACACTGGAAGTGTGCGTCATCACAAAAAGTGTAGGTTATCAAGTTACCCAACACTTTTGCCGATAACCCACACTTTTGCCGATAACCCACACTTTTGACACTTCCAGATCACGTGACCGGGAACGCGCACACCAACAACCAAATACAGCGTGCAAAAAAAAAAAATGTAGCGCAATAAAAACGTACAAAACGAATTACTTAAAATGAACGAAATCCGTTCCCTGCAAACTCTCACATGTCTGGCCCTCTAGGCGTGTTCACTCGAGTTACCTCCCGACCCCCCTACTCCCTCCCTCCACAAACTGAAATGGAATGACTTTCACGCATACCGATACCCTATTACTGTATTTTTTTAAACAATTCTCAAACTACAAACGTACAAAATGAATTACATATCTTCCCAGAATGTCCCAGCTTTATCCCTGCTGTCTCACATATCGAATTATTCGCTCCAAACACGATAAACACGAGGAGGCTCGAGCGTAAACCAAGCTTGTATTGCTAACCGACGCTTGTGTCTATCTCCCCACCCCCCTCCCTCCACAAAGTTTGAGCGAAATTGACTCGTCCACCTATCACCTATAGGCTTCGCCCCCTCGACGGATTTGCATGTCTCGCGGCCAAATCATCGCAGCCGTGGTTTAAAAATCGATAACCAATAGGTTTTAACCAATAACTATTACTTACACCACATTATTGCCCTTATCCATGTGTTAGCTGCTATTTAGGCCTATTATTTTCCATATTTAAAGGAATTTTCATTATTTTAAGTTACAAATTGCATGGATTTTTTTGTATGTGCTAGTATTTAAAATATTGTGATCAATAAGACTTACAAGTAGATACCAGGCTAAATTCTAGTGTTAAAACATGCCTAGAAATAGGAAAAATCGTGCTAGAGGCACAGTTCAGGTTTCTTCAAGGGACAGACCCATTAGAAAGCCCTCAAATCGAGGCGATTTCCCCAGATGAAACGGACCCACAATCGGAGCATTCCGATACCATTGATGATATCAATAATGCATTAAATTTACCGCCACCTAGGCCTGTTCAGTCTCGTTCAGCAAAGCGTTCAAATCAAAACAGAGGTAACTAGGGTTAGAATTCGATCTAGATCTCCACACGATAATCGTGCACCATGGGATAATAACGTAGCCCTTCCCCCTCAGGCACCACTTATTACACCTCAGGTACCACTTAGTACTCAAGTGCCATTTCATTCTCAGGTACATTTCAATCCAAATGTGGTATTAAATTCAAATGTTCCACTAAATTTAACGCGCCACTTAATTCTGATGTGCCTTCACAATCTCGAACGCAAACCAATACTCAAATGCCAGTTAATGTTGAAATAACATTAAATTCCCAAGCACCAAGTCATTCTCGTGTACCACTTACCCCAAATGTGATGACTCCCAAACTCCCAAACTCCGCCCGACAATCAATCACCATTAAATGTCACTTCAAATCAAAGTAATGGACAGCAGTCCAACAGTGCTGAAGAAAATTTGGTTCAGAAAATTTTGGATCATAATTTAGCAACTTATTTACAGGCAAATAACGATAATGCTAAGTTAGCAAGTGATAGTCAGCTCGAAGTGTTAAAAACTATAGCAGATTCCTTTCAAGCTATTCAAAATAGAGATCCACATGAGAAATCAAGGCTTTGGGAGGACTACGTTCCGCGAAAAAAGCAATTTTGCCTTTTTCAGGTGACGGTTCATTAGATATCTTCACTTTTGCGTTAATGATGGAGAATTTGCGTACTTTGGACCCTATATTAAAGGATTCTGAACTAGTTTCTGTTGCATGTACCAAATGCACGGGAGAAGTAGCGGTCTATTTAGTTATGAATCCCCATATTGCTAGTTCTCAAAGTTAACATTTAAGGAAACTCTAACCGACAGATTTGGTTGCAGAGGTGAAGTCATAACTCCGTATTTGTTTCATGCAACTCGATTAAACGAAGGCGAAACTATCGAAGCTTTTTCAGCTAGGTTAGAGAAAATGGCTTCCCAGCATCGGAGAATTAAACCTACAGATACCGCAGCACAACGAGAAAAATAAACAAATAGCAAAAGATGAAGGAATGCGTTCAGCTTTTCTTCACACTATGCCACGCGAAATCGAGGTTCATATCACCTCACAAATGCATACTTCATTTCGTAATATTTATAACGCAGCTATTATCAAGCGTTCAGTTTCGGCAGGTTATGGACAAAATAGTAATCCTAGCTCTACTCAATCAGCCAAAGCTGCAGCAAATAAATAAACTTCAAACACGGAAGTAAAATTTTGGTACAATGCTAGACAAAATAAACTCGTTAGAAAAAGGGATAACGAAACTACATAATGCTTAACCAAAACTAAATACGGCTAAAATTAGTACGTTTAACACCAGGATGCCACACAGTAACTAGTGTTTTCGCTGTTCAGGCCGTGGGCATTTCAAAAAAGAATGCCGTACTAAAGACGACAACGTACGTGTTAGACAACAGAACGAACAACGTTGGGGCATCATTCATTCCCCAAATAATAGTAACAACGATTGAGGCGGTGATGGAGAAAACCAATACAGGGGAAATAACCGTGGGAAACGCGGAAATTATTTTTCTGGATTTGGAAACAGGGATTCAGTACACTTCAATAAGAAGAGTAATAACCCTTATGCATATCAGACCCATAATAATGGTTACAGTAATGCTGGTGGTCAACAAAACCAAAATAATGGCAAAATAACGGTTGCAAACAAAGTCAGAGTCAAAAATAGCAAAGGCAAAATAATAACAGTAACCAAAACCGTGTTCCACAACACGCTAAGGATGTAGATCAAGGTGATAATTCAAATCAGTACAATAACAGTCCAAAAAACGAGCTTGTAGCCTGAATAATAACAGGGATTCAGGATTAGGAAATAATCGGCCAGAACAGAGCAGTGACAATCGGAACCCACACGTCAGCTCAGTTCAAGCACAAACACCTGTTAATCAAAACAACGAAGTAAGCAGTACTCACATGTTGAAAGCGAAGTGTATTCCTTTATTTTCAACGGATGAAGCTTACAAATTAATGCTCAAACTGTATTCCAATGCTGAATGGCATCAACAGAAACTTGCTTTACCGGGTCGCACATTAGCATTACCACGTTTAGCGTCATATTTTGGTAAAATTCCTTCGAAGTAATGATAATATTTTAGTAATCGAAGTCTCGTAAGTGAATTCACAGATGCGTTGAAAATAGTTAACGATAGATACAGTTTAACTTGCGACCAGTAATCATAACACTATTTGAAGATATTTTGGATTCTACTATAACTTTCATTCCGAGTTAAATCCTGTACACACAAATAAATCAATAGTTATTGCTTTATTAGGCGGCGAATGCACAGTCCAATTTAGTGAAACATTTTATAAGGATGGATTAAAAATGCTTTCGGGTACTTCTATCAGCATCTTGCACACAAAAGCGTCGACAAGGCAAATTCCTCACCAGCGAAGCACTAATCGCTGAGCGGGGGAGAAAACTTGCTTACGAGCATTTCAGCTCAAACGGGCAACAGACGGTACACGCAGTACCATCTAGCAACCGAGGTTGATACTAGTAGTGCAACCGAGAACCAAAACGAAGCATCGTTTGACTCGGAGCAAACAGCACCTAATGCTGACAGTGTTCGCGTAAACACAGATTTCAATAACCCTAACGTTAGATATTCGCGTCCACACTTAGTGTTTGACATTGAAAATAGGCCAAGAGATATGTTTATTAGATACTGGCTCATCACTTTCGTTAATTACTAATACTCCAGCACAACGTATGCTTAAGAATTTTAGTGTAAAGTGTACTACCTTACAATGCCTACGCCGGTAAGTTTACTTGGTGTAGGAAATAAACAAATTAAAACGGATAGGAAAATAGTAACTACTATAAAAAAATGTGAATTTCTAGAAATCAAGAATTTATTACTGTACCTGATGGTTTATTTGGTAATATTTCAGTGCTATTATGATACGATTTTCTATCTAATAAGTCGGATCCATTAGTGATAAATTGCACTGACAATGTTTTAAGTATTGGTGATTTAAAATTCCAAATGTCAGCCTCACCAGAACTAGCCCATATCGCTTATAATCAAAATAAGAAAATAATAAATAGAGAAAATTACAAGCCTAACCATATTTACGTAGCTACAGATGAAGAGGGTGATGATAATCCTAAATCTACATGAAATTGTACACCTAAACAACTCATAGATGTTGCAGTCCCCTTATTACGAGACGAGGTAATTTCATCAAATTGTGAGTCCAGAATTACCGGTATTTTGCATCACCCATTTCCCGAAATACAGTCAGGAACATTCAAACCCGAAAACGGCGAATTTCCTAAACGTCTCGCTCATAGCCTTGTTAACACAACTCCCACAGGTATTATTCCAGTGATGTGTATTAATTGTAATGGATATGACGTAGAACTAAAGGCGGGTACTATCCTAGACACGTACATGAATGCTATTTTTGCATACGAGTACGATATTCCCGTAGATGTGGTAAGCTCAAACTTACCCACCCCTAAGTCCCATAGAGATAGCTAAACCAACAGGTCCCATCGAGATATCTCGACAGCAATTCAAACAGAGTGAAAGCTCAACAGAAGAGCCAGCTAGGGGACTAGCTGACGCTTCCAAGCCTAAATCGAAGGAAGAACTCGACGCGAAATGGAATATACTGAAACATAAATTCATATTTCCTGATTTAACTAAGGAAGAAGCTGAAGAATTCCTAGATATGTTAAGAATTCATGAGGATTCATTTTCTAAAAACGGTTTTGATCTTGGTTGTTACGAGGTCCCTGTAGAAACGCGGAATTCTCAGCCAGTAAGTTCCAAAATGTATCGAGTTCCCTTTCACCAACGTGAATTATTAAATAAATATCTTGATGAGATGCAGAGAGTAGGTATAATTAAAGAAAGAAAATCTGGATGGTTATCTCCTCGTTTAATGATTAAGAGAAGGCCATCTGGTTATAAAGTAGTCGTAGATTTGAGAGCACTAAACTCTGTTGTTGAAAGTGTACACATTCCAATACCAACTGTGACAGAGAGCATGGCGCACCTAAGCGGCGCTAAGTATTTTTCACGTCTAGACTTAAGTTCGGATCAGCTAAACCTAAAACATGTTTCTAAGCAAATTCTAAAACACTTTTCTTTAACCGGCTCCCAATGGTCCTTAAGACTGCTCCAGTTCACTTCCAATTTTGCGCACAGCAAATATTCTCAGAGGTGCTAGGTGCCTATTGTACCATTTATCTTGACGATTGTTTATTGAGCAGTCTAGATCTTAAAAACCACACCAGTCATGTGAAGCGAGTGCTAGAGCTATTCGCTTGTTCCGGATTGAACTCAGTGTAGGAAAGTACGAATTTGCTCGAAAGTAAGTCAAATTCTTAGGTTTTGTGTTACATGAAAACGGAATACAGCCTGATAGTGAAAAAACAAAAGCTATGCAACCGTATCCTACGCCTAAGACGCCTAAACAAGTACGTTCTTTCTTGGGTATGGTAAACTTCTATAGAAGACATATTTCTTCATTTGCAGAAATGTCACAAGTTTTATCGAAACTTACACGAAAAACTGTAAATTCATATGGGGCGAGAATGAGGAAAGAGCTTTTCAGGAACTTAAGCAGGCTATGGTAAATGTTGTAATGCTTAAGCACCCTGATTTTTCTAAACCTTTCTTTCACACGGACACCAGCGGCGTTGCGATCGGTGGCTGTTTATCACAGTACCATGGAGGTATAAATTATCCTTTGGCCTACACCTCTCGAACCCTCACCGAGGCGGAAAGAAAAAACTACAACTAGGGAAATCTTGACCATCATTCATTGTATAGATTCTTTTCGTTGTTATTTGCTTGGTAAGATGTTTTTCTTGACGACCGATCACCTCGCAATACGCTATCTTTATTGCGTGTCCTCCCGTACCCCTAAACTTAAAAGAATCTTACTTCAATAAGAGTATATGAGATCATATTGCGTCACAAGTCGGGCTGACTTCTAGCGGTTTCCGATGCATTATCTCGTATAGAGATACCAGTCGCTGTCCTCGGCAGTCAAAATCCGGACTGGACACGAGAGCACCTAGCGGTAGAACAAAGAAACAATCCGTACCTAGGCAAAATCATAAAACACCTCAGAGATCAGTTAGCGGAGGATCTAATCGACGCTTCAAGTGAAAGAAACATCTTTTATAAGGACTATGACGGAATTCTGTATAAGATTCGGCTTACAGACCCTTCTAAAGCTCGTATGCATAATTTAGCACTGATGTGTGTACCAAAATCTCTACGCAACTTTTGTATCAGAGACTATCACTCAACGCCAGGCGCCAGACATCGCGGTACCCAGAAAACTAGAGATTTGATAGAGCTACATTGTTATTGGCCTAAGATGATCGATGACATTGCTCATTATGTTAAGACTTGTTAGGTATGCCAAGCTTATGTTAGACCTAACATGCCATACAAGCCTAAGCTAAGGGCTTGTCAACCACTACAGAGACCAGAAAACTCTTTGAGCCTGGATCTCATAGGGCCTTTGAACAGAAGCGTTCATAATAATGTTTACCTAATGACCCTAATTGACGATTTCAGTTGTTACGTTATTGCAGTTGGAATTCCCGATAAAAAGGCTGAAACTATAGCCAGTAAGTTGTTCTCCCACCTTATTAGTAGATATGGGGCACCAGTGCAGCTGAGAGGAGATAATGGAAGCGAGATAAATAACGCTATTATGGCAAGATTAGCAAATTTGTTCAATATTAAACAAATCAACTTCACTCCAAACACTTCGTAGGTTGGAGGAACCGTAGAAGCCGCAAATAAGAATAGAAACTGTCTTACGCAAAATTTCAGCTAGCTAACCTGAAAATTGTTGTGAATACCTAGAGCTAGTGCCTATAGCGCTGAATGCGTGCCCTAATTCAACTACACTAATTAGTTCGCATTATTTGCATCATGGGTCAGAATTCAGGCTACAGAGTGCACTAGCTTTGGAACCACCAGTGACAGTGACGTTGCTATAGTTCGTCTAGAGAGTAGACTTCAAGCAGTGTTTGAAGTCGCTCGAGCGCATAACTAGAAAGCAGTTAAGAGACAACAAAATTTTTATGATCGCACAGCAAGCCCGTATCGTTATCTTGTTGATGATTACGTGGTTTTACGCGATTACTTACCTATTTTTACCTTGCAAATTTCTCCTAAATTACTTCGAGCATGGACAGGGCCATAGAGAGTAATGGAATTCGTTAACAACATTATCTTTAGCCAAAATCGGATGCTCATTTACAAAATAAATACCGTAAAATAAAATACGAACTTAATAACCAAAGAATGCTTGGTTCCACGCACGGTTACAATACCCGTAGTAGCAAATTTACACCAGAAATTAGGTTGCGTCGGCAGTTGGAAGAGGCAAACGTTGACGATGAGTAGAAATTGTGTATCCATTGGAGAGCAAAGGAATCATAGCGTCAATGTGGAGAGCATTCACGCATCTGCACGCGGGGACCCTGGTAAGAGGAAATGGAAGTAGCTTTCCTGAAAATAAAGTACGGAGGCTAAGCGCAGTTAGCGGTACATTTTTATTTCTCGCAAATTTTGCAAATGACAATACGGAGCATGTTCATGGCATAAAGCAAGAAATAACTTATGTCTATTATATCTCGAGATGTAGTGTAGAAATAAATGAAGACGGGAAACACGTAGCTTGTTTTCAGAAAATATTGGAAAATATTGAGAAAAAATGTACAAACAAATGATAGAAAAATACGAAAAATTAACAGCATGGAGAACCAACACATAATACGACAAATTAAGTAATAAGCACAATTATAAATTCAAAGCAATATGTACAACCACATCTACAGAATCTATATATATAATTACATAAGATCCGCAAGCCACCGGCAGCAACGCAGCAGCATTCTGCAGCTGCATACGTTGCCATCTCTGCCATCTACCGACGGAACGGCAAATTATAAGATTAGCAGCTAAGCCCCGCCGAGATAGTAGCTACGCCCGGAACGCAACGGCCAGCAGCGCGAACATACGATGCCATCTACCGACCGAAACGGCAAATTAAATGGGGGGGGGGGGGGAGCGAGACGGAGGAAGGAGCGGGGAGCGAGACGGGGGAAGGGGAGGGGGAGGGGTAGGGGAGCGAGACGATGCGGAATGAGCGAGCGAAGCGAGCGACTACTAGTCACAACATAATGCAAGACGGAAAAAATTAATTAAGGTAAATAAAAATATTTATAGACATATTATGATGAAATTAAAATCGTAATACATTATTAAGACAAAATTTAAAACATGGGTCAACAAACATAATGATAAATATTTACAAGTACGATCGAAATAATATAGACACGATTATAAATTAATACGAAAACACGGATATGAATTCATGAATTGGAATTAACGAAACAACATATACGTAAAACAAATCAGAACACTGAACATTAGGAAATAAAATCAAAAAAAAAACTACCTGAAATAGAAAACAGAAATTACTGACATAAGAAAATATTATGACGACAAATTAAGGAAATCGGTTGAAATTTGAGCCAAAACAATATACTAAGAAATTAAAATATGACAAGTGAAAATTAAAACTTTACTGGAATTAATATTTTGGCTAGTAAACTAGTAAACTAGTAAATTAAAATATTACTAAAAATCTGATTATACTCCGAAATGACTTTTCAGTAATTGGTGGTCGTACACGCACAAAATTTCCCAAAGTGAAATGTACGATACATACAACAACAAACAGGAAACCGAGGTTAGCCTGTTCACTGTACAGTCCTGAAGGTTGAACCTGCAGTTGTCATCCAGCATCAGGACAAACATCAAAATCTACCACACTACCTATTTCGCGGCGGGTAGACATTGAACATGACGCCAATGGCTTCATTAGTCGTCAGTGTCGTCATTTGCATTGTTGGGACCATCTTAAATAAAACAATAAATACACTAGATCGCATAATTGTAAATACATGTGAAATTGACATGTATATGGCTCATCGTAGTCATACAATTTTTGCACAAGCAATATATGACGTTATTTTCATTTCTCTCACGTTCGTAAGAACAATATGGAGGGAAATCACTGTATTCTATAGACTAGAGGATTAGGTTCAAGCAACTTGTGGATAGCTTGAACAGGTTCCTTCCCGACACAAGTATTGTACTATATTTACGTGTCATTATTTTCAGCTAGGATGATATTCATTCCCCCCCCCCCCCAGCCGGCTGATAATCAAAATTAACTAAACCATAGTGTTAAAGCTACTAACAGTATTAACATAGTTATCAAACCAGAAATATGCGGCAAAATGTCCTATTGGCAGTAAGCTATTTCATTTGAACGAATGTTCGAATGCGTAGTGGACATTTTCCTACACGCATAGAGCCTCAGCAGTCAGCGCCTAGCTCGCACTGCCGCGCTCATTGAGGTAATGGCTTACAATCAAAATTACGAGGTTATACTCGTTCGCCAGGCGGGTAGTTGCCGGGTGTTTCAGGGTTGATATTTTGAAAACACATGACTTCAAAATATCATTTAAGACACTTTTGGTAAAGAATTTACTAGGTTCTATAAATTATCTACCCCCCCCCCCCCTTTAATCCCCGATATTGGAGAAATTTATCAATATCTACCCACATTTTATTAAATAAGAAACAAACACTTTCTTGGACAAGGAAATGGTACCACAAATAAATTTAAATTCATAACTGGCAAAATGAGGTCCAGACTTTAATACTGGGTGCTACCTTGCCGAAAACCGTAATGCGTAAATCAAATAAATAAACGTGACTCGTAGGCACAGATTCCTTTTCCAAGAATACAAAACACAGTTCGGTGGGACATTAATTTCATGAATTATGATGAAATAATGAAGGTCCCAGACAAGCAGTAAAATAATCATTTTACATAATTAAGCTTCAAGATGGAAATTGGACGACTTGTACGAATCAATAGTATAGCATTTAAAATTCTGTAAAACAGATGAATACCAAAAGTGTTCTGTGAAGTCAAGAATCTCGTTCATCGTATAATTATCTCTAATCGTGTTTATTGCATTTATAAATACGGAAGGCTACGAGCGCGGCCAAATTCAAATGCTCAAGTGGTGAAAGTCAAATCTAATTTATCTCCCTTATATCAAATCTCGTTATCTCATTTATCTAATTTATGTTAAATCTTGTATATCTCTTTAATCTCCAATCTCGTTTATCCGATTTATCTCAAAAAAATGTTCATCTCAATTATCTCACATCGCGATTATCTTATGCATCACAATTCTAGTATTTAGTTTATCTGAAATATCTCTCAATGAAAAAATAACGGATGTAGTATGAAAAAACCGCTTAAACGTATAAATATGGATGTAATTCTTTAAAAAAATGTAATGCTGAAAAGCAACAGATACAAGAAAAAGACATAAAGACATGTAAGCCATCAGCATCGCACTAATGTATAAACGGAGCTCTGGGTTTTTTAATTGTGCGTTTCTTGCAGCTTCGAATGGACCTATTTACGTTTCCTTTTGGACTTAACTTTTATTGAGCCCCACTTTCTGTCCCGTTTGGTAGGGTTCAAAACTGAGCCAATTTCGTCTACACGACCACTAGTTTACTCTAGATGTCTTGTAATATGTAGGCAGGAGGCTCCATCTGCTAAACTTCCGGGGCCTATTTACCCCGAATTTTTTGGCTCATTAAAAGAATCTCTAGAAATGAGGCATTTTCTGGACTGAGGAGACAACTCGATGTTAGGAGATGGTGAAGAGGAGGGGACTCGGATTACTCGTAAAATCGCACATGATTTTGTATATTTATTATAGAAAAAAAAAAGAAAGAAAATTGTAGACATTCTGAAAGGGTGCGTAGCTAGGGGATTCGGACAGCAGCAGTTATCCCCCACACCAACCCTGTACTCCACTTCGAACAAGCAAGTACTCAGCAAGATGAAGGATGAGATGGCGGGTTCCCGAATTCGTCGGCTTAAGGTCTACAATGTACGCCCTCAGAACACCGGGGCGGACCTCCATTAAAAAGGCTAAGTTGATATAGTCCTCCATCAGAAACGAGTTGTACTTTAATGATTACAAGGCTGCCCTAAAATTGTCGACTCCCAGGCAATGTCAAATTCCGAACCATTTTGCTCTAGGACCAGCGGTTCCGGAGTTAAGGATAGGCGAGTCGAAACTTGGGGGTGGGCAGCTACCAAAAAAATGGTCATAGCCGAGTTTTCGGGAGGTCAGTGCCAGGGTCTGTCGATCCTATTACCTTCGGTAATAGTCTGGTAACTTCCATTCTGCGCGCTTCTGAAAACTAACTTACGCCACGGGAGTTTTCAGATGGCGCTGTAGAAAACGTGGGCCGAGAATGCTGGCGATTTACAATGTGAATGAGTTGGAAGAACACTGCCGTTCAGCGTTTGAGAACGAATACGGCCGAAATTACAGCAGATCCATTGAGAAAGAAATTCAAGTAGAAACACTAGCCTAGAACTTCAGCTATTCTTTATCCCACGGAATATGCTTTATTACTAGTAAAAAGGAAGAAATCTCACGGCAAATGAGAACAGCGTCGCTTGTTCGTAGTTCGGCTTTGCCGCATAGCTCTGGTGTATAGCGACCATCCGCTGCGTTTGTCGTAGGTCTTAAAGTTTCGGAAAACCTTTTATAGTATTGTTGTTAATTTTTGCAGTTAACTTCGTTAGTGAGCAGATAGAGTTCACGAATTTGTTAACGTGAGTGATGCACTAAATTGTCATACCAAATCGAATTACTTGCTTTACTCTTTTATTCGAACAGACGACACAAAAAGAGTGAAACGAACTAAAAGGGAAACCTGTTACAGGAAGGAAAAACAAGTATTTACTACCACTGAATAACTTACAGGAAACCAATTTTTTTAGGATGAAAAGAAAGTATATTTTCTAACAGTTTTCTGTTGGTGCAATATTTTTACCAATGTGTTCTACCAATTCGGTGGCAGGCAATACATTTTTTACCGTTTTTATTTTAACCATTAGGGACCAGACACAAGTTAGGGACCATTCAATGGAAGTTTATGGTGGCAATATTTTAGCCCCCACCCCCTTTACTCGCACTAAAAATCACCCCTTGAAGGCCTTTTTTTTCTAGCAGCCCCCCCCCCCGGCCACCAGGGAATTGGGGTGGAAACGTGAAGACGCGTATAAGAGGAATTATTATTATATTCCGTTTCTCTGCATTGAATCATGGTAGCATGACGTCTGGTAATAATTTTTTTTAGTCCTAAAAAAGCGTAGGCAATTGCAAACAATAAAACAGGATTAAAAACTCAGACTTGTCACTGTACAAACAACAGGATTAAAATACGAACTTCCACTCATTAGACGGAGGTTACCACTGCTACAAAAATAACGCATATAATCGAAAGTAACACCAGACGGAAATTATTGAAAGATGTTGGGATTTTTGGTAGGGAAGGAGAAACACGGGTAAAAAATGATCGCTTCTTTTGTAAAAGTAAAAGTTCTTTGTTATTTAGCAGCCTTTATGCTTAATTTCTTTTTTTTAAATTGTTAAAACGCGATCGCTCTGCTCATCGACAAATGCAGCGGACGGCCGCTATACACCAGAGCTATGCAGCAAAGCCGAATTACGAACAAGCGACGCCGTCAGATTTCTTCCTTTTTACTAGTAATAAAGCATATTTCGTGGGATAAAGAATAGCTGAAGTTCTAGGCTAGTGTTTCTACTTGAATTTCTTTCTCAGTGGATTTTTTTTTATCTGTTGTAATTTCATCGGTATTCATTCTCAAACGCTGAACGGTAGTGTTCTTCCAACTCATTCACATTGTAAATCGCCAGCATTCTCGGCCCACGTTTACTACAGAGCCATCTGAAAACTCCCGTGGCATAAGTAAGTTTCGAGAACTAAATTAGCAGACTATTACTGAAGGTAATAGGATCGAATGACTACGTCAGCGCGTAGGGGAAAGCCAAATCCCGAACGGTTTTGCTCTATGACCTACGGTTTTCGAGTTACGGGGGTGGGCCAACTCCCAGAATTCGAGTACTGCTATTTTGGGTGGGCCATTAGTTACGCAGGATTCCCGAGGTGGGGTTCTTGAAAGGGTGGGCAAATTTTAATCGGTTTCGTTCCAGGACCTGCGGTTCCCGAGTTACGGCCATTTTAAGGAATTTTGGAAATTGAAACTGAAAATGCCCGCTGAGAAAACTAGGGCCAACCAGGAGAAAAGTATTCACAAAACCCCAAAATGGCAGACTTCATTTTGGGACACTCCAAAATGGCAGACTTCAATTTGGGACACCCCAAAATGACCGCCTTGAATATGAATATGGTGGCATTTCCGGTTCCTTTAAAGACAGGAAGTGACGTCATTCAAAATGGTGGGCCGAATGTGACGTTAAGACCTTCCAAATTAATGGTCTTCACCCAAAATGGTTGCATTTCTGGTTTGCATAGGGGCAGCCATCTTGGTATCTGTCTTGTCTGGGTGAAAATAGTACTTTCCTACTACTAACATAGTGTATGGGAAAAAATATTGCTGCATAAATATAATTGTAGGAAATAAATTATCATGAATAATTGTTAATTTTGGCTGAAATTGCTAGAATTTCAGTCTACTGTCACATTCAGATGTCCAGTACATTCGGCAGCCGCTTACGGTCAGAAGGGTTGAAGTTGGTGTAACACATGACGTTACGAAAGCTGCTTTGCTATAAACAAAGGGCTCAAGATATTGCTAAAAGTACCATCACATATCACAATACTCACACGCAAAATAAGAGAGTTGTTCACGAGAGCCAACAAGACACTAGGCTCAGGGCCATTGAATACTTATTTGGCAAAATGTATTGTAAACAAATAAAGGCCAGTTGATTTGATTTTTAATGGGTTATGCTGATGCCTGAGAGTAATTGGTCACTCAGCAGTGTCGCATAATAGTCAAAAGGGTGACATAACACGAAAAGCCTTTATTAAAAGTTACAATGACAGCTGAGGGTACTGGTCTCTTTGAACTGTCACGTAATAGTCAACAGGGTTGACACAACACAAAAAGACAGAATTTTAAAATTACGATGACAGCTAAAGGTAATTGGTCTCTTTGGCCTGTCGTGTAGAAATCAAAATGGGTGAAACTTTCACACGTAAATAATACACTACATTTTAAGTCATGGAAAATCGAAAAGTACGAGTAACATTACTTGGTATGCTAAAACTGCCAAAATATGAAGATCATTTTCATAAAATGTATACTGAAATAGAGGAAATATGGATTTCAGTTAGCATTAAAATACGTAATGGGCGCATACACAGTTTTCAAAGGGAATACGGAAAGCTTACACTTAAAAAGGGGATAAGCAATCGTAGCTTTAAGGAGCGATAAGAAAACCCCCTACCCTAACCATGACATTCATATTCTAATCCATAATACAGATAGTTAACTGCATGTTGAATATACTTCGTACCAGTAATCGCCAGTTTGGAGCTCATTCAGGGACCAAACAGTGAACAAAAATAATAACGAAATATACAAATTTCTTTGGCAATACACAAATATGTATATGTCTTGAATATTTTATTGACTATAAAAGTGTAATGCTATTGTGTCCCGATGAAATCTTGTCGCCATTAGTATGCCGAATACATATAAAAATAATTGACAATGTCAATGAGAACTGTTCGTAACGAACTCTATACGTATGGTATGATTCAAGATCATGGATTTGGCTAGAAAAGAAATAAAATACAATCACGATTTGGCATCAAGTGACATTCTTCAAAACTCGAAGAGGCAAGAAACAAGATTTCAAAAGGAACAAAACTTTGAAATTCAAAGCAGCATAGCATATGATGTTGTTCATCTCTTTTCGTTATCCAGCCGTGCAAACCAGGTCAAAAGAGCCAGCGGCCTAGCGACAACAGAGAGAGAGACTCAATACAGCCTTGAACAACCTTGGCCGGAGACACGGCCGGCTCAAGGACAGTAATGCACAGATGGAAATATAGTGCTTCACGCTCCCGAACGAAAGAGAAACCAGATGTCACTAAAGAAATGAAGAACAATACTGTCATTTCTTTCAGCTCAACAACTACAAATATTTGTTTGAAATTGATTTTGGTTCAGTTACATTGAATTACAACTCTCAGGTCATGCATGCTCAAAATCTTAACATCACAAACAAACAGTTAATATCCCAACCAGAATAGCTTGCTCAATTAATGAGGCAATTAATTACACGATACACAATTGGCGCTCTGACTTCTGCGAGGGACCTTTTTACTTCACAACGGGGATTTTTTTTCTTGTGGCACAACCACATAGTAAAAGATATCATTTGGGCCGGTTGGTAAAAGCGAAGTTTTTGCTAGAATTATATAGAGTGTGTTTTCTGTTAATAAAGTATCTGGCTTTGGAAGCTAAAATGCAGGAACCTTATTTGGAGGTACCGTGATTTTAGTTTGGTCAGGGATTGTGTAAGGGTTTTATTAGGCCTAATTGGTCTTTATAACAGAAACAATACAGCTAATTAATTATGCACATATTTTCAAATATATCATATATTTATTAAATGCATGAACCCGAATATTATTCATTTTAGACCAAATTAGCTCCAGTTGAGTAAACACTCATAGGGGCTTTTTTTTCAAGGAAGACCAGAGCAGCTGCACATTCCTTGTAACTTGAACTAGTGTAATTAAACCATTGTTAAGCTTGAGGAGTTGGCATTAGAATATGACATTATTTACGACATGTTCAGTGAACCATATTATTTCTGGAAGGAATTCCAATTAAGTTAAGATCGTCACGCATGAATGTTCATTCTCCTAAACCCAATAATCGATCACGCCCACGCAGATGTGCGAATGACAGTTAAATAAGTCAGCGAGTAACTCAAGCACAGAATACAGGAAATCGGCATGATGCTATCCCAAAACAACAATACCATGACTGACAAGCATAGCAGTCCCTAATTTGAAATAAGGACCTGGACTGTCAAGTCAAACAAATTCTAAAGCTACTATAATAAATCAATAGATTGCAGCTGCGATAACGCATGCATATAAAGGCGGACCTCAGGAATGCAGCTTTTCAGTCGACATTTTAAAGCATTCACGACGCTACATTCCTCTGAGCCGATCTGTTCACGGAAGGAGAAAGTCGTGCCGTGTGCCTGACGTGAAGCCGGGTGCAGTAGCCTAGCAACCGAGCGATAGTTACGGACAAGCTTCATTCAAGCTAGATATTCTCCCAGTAGTAGTTATAACTATGATTGTTGTACTGAACTACCGTTAATACAATGCACTTAAATCATTTATAGTCAGCTGTTTATTTAACGATCATTATATAAGAACCATACCAATACAATTGTAATAATAATACCGATCACGAAGCTGTTTATTGATTAATTGTAATCGATCTCGAATCATAGAATTTCTGTCACAATTTAATTGACCATTGTGGCGTCAATATTGTGTAAACCGAGTGTCGATTAAAAGGACCCAGTTGTTGTTGAATTGTTGCATATCATTTACGCCTCCTATTCCAATGCCATATTTATGTATTAATGTACGGTTGAATACAACTTGCTATCCTAACAATAATGGTTCGTTCTGGGACAATTGCTCGCTAGAATAAAGCATTACACTTGTCCATTGCAAACCGGTTGTCCTAACCAGACTGCCCAAATTAGTAATACCTACACAAAAAGTTGACAGATTCCTGACAAAGCAGCCATAGGGACATCAATGGTGTTGTTGAGAAGGGGAGCAGGGGACGGATGGGGTCAACAGCTACAAGCAACCATTTCGGACGGATAAGTCGACAGGTTTTTCTCATTTTTTGGTTCAGCTGGACTTGTTTGCTTTGTAACATCAGCAGGAAAGGATTTTGAAGTACTTTGTCTGCTTTTACCGTCAATTTGTTGCCCTATATTGAACAAGAGAATCCCAAAGTGCACTTTGACTTTGACACTGTGCACTTAGGGCTTCTCTTGTTCAACAATACTTCGTTCCTGTGCTTACATTTTCCTTATCCCTAATTTGCTGCCCTCACAATAAGGATCGAGTATTGCTTTCAGGATCAGCTTTTTAATGCGTTTTTGGTCCACTTTATTTTGTTAAGGGATTCGATGAGTGCCCCGAGTTGACCTTAGTTACGGCACTGGTGTACCACTAAGCCAAATTGAAATTCTCATTGATAGTATTAAATTTTTTAACACTAGTGTAAAAGAAATCAAACAGATATGTGCCCGAAGGAAGAAGTGAATCCATCAAACTTTCCGGCACGCTATTTTTATGTTTTCTTATGTTACCAATAATTTTCTTTTTACTGAGCAGGTTATATGAAATTAATTTTAAAAATCGTCATGAGGATGCTAGTATGGTTGAATGGGCAACTGTGTCTGATATTTTTAACATACAGGACTTTAAACAAATGTTGACTTAAGATCAACATTTCTCAATGAAAATCTTATTTTATTTTAATTCTTTAGTATTGAAAATTAAATTGTATTCGCTTTCAACAGTTTAATTGATATCTGTTCTTTTGTGTGGCTCCTAACGATCCCAATACAAGCTTCAGCTTTCGTGCATAGTTGTGTGCACAATTGTAATAATAAGGTGAATAAGTAAACTTAATCAATACATACATAAATTACTTACATAATAACTAGGATATCCCAGAACCGTAATCAGTATTTTAAAAATGCTTAAGCATATAAAATGCAGACGTAAGCCTTAAAACAAAAAATTAGTGCTGTAAGGACCAGATACAAGAAACGTCACACCAATATGTGTAAAAGAGTATCCAACATAGTAAAAACAAGCCAGAGCTCCTGTTACACATTAGTGCGATGCTGATGGCTTACATGTCTGCATGTCTTTTTCTGGTATCTGTTGCTTCACATCACAGCATTAATTTTTTTTAAAGAATTATATCCATATTTATACACTTAAGCGTTTTTTCGTACTACATCCATTATTTTTTCATTGAGAGATATTTCAGATAAACTAAATACTGGTGTGATGTATAAGATAATAGTGATATGAGATAATTGAGATGAACACTTTTTGAGATAAATCGATAAACGAGATTGAAGATTAAAGAGATATACAAGATTTGACATAAATTAGATAAATGAGATAACGAGATTTGATATAAGGGAGATAAATGAGATTTGACATTCACCACTTGCGCATTTGAATTTGGCCGTGCTTGTAGCCTTCCGTATTTATAAATGCAATAAACAAGATTAGAGATAATTATACGATAAATGAGATTCTTGACTTTGCAGAACACTTTTGGTATTCAACTGTTCTTATTACTCTATTTGCTTATTAGAATTTAAACACAGTTGGTAGAATTTGGTTTTTCGTCAGCAAATAATATTGATTCACTTACGAGATAAAGACAAAAAGTCCCAACAACAACAACACTGTAGTCACATTAAAATAACTTTCGAAAGGCCCTGAGCCTTTTTAATACCTACATTTTAAGCCACAAAAATATAAAATCGGTTCATTGTCCGATCTGTATGGGAAAGCAAGAAGTGCCAACAGAACAACAAAGACAACAATATTGTAGTTACATTAAAATAGTATTCAAAAGGCCCTGGTCTTTGATTTTAAGTTACGAAAACTGAAAAGCTCTTCATTGGTTCGATTTCTAGGTGAGAGCAAAATTGTCCCAATAAGAACAACAGCAAAAATATTCTACTGATATTAAACTAGCACTCAAAAGACCCCGGTCCTTGTTAATGCCTACATTTTAAGCTATAAAAATTGTAAATCGGTTCAAACTGTAAGTAAGTAAGAACAAATTGTCCTAACAAAAATGACAACAAGAATAGTATAGTCAGTATTAAAATAGCGTTTAAAAGGCCCTGGCTTAAGACCACAATTTTAAACTAAAAATAACTGAAAATGGGTTCATTGGTTCGATCTCGAGGTGAGAGCGACATTGTCCCAACAAGAATATTGTAATCACCTTAAAATAACTGTTAGTAAACTAAGAGTCTGGGACTTGTTAATATCTACGTTTTAAGCTACAAAAATAAAAAAAATCAGTTCATTGGTTTGATGTATAGTTATAGGTGAGAGCCAAATTTCCCCCACAAGAATATTTTAGTTTTGTAATATTGTAAATTTACTGTTACAAGATCCTTGGTCTTGTTCATACCTATGTTTTAAGCTATACAAATTAAACCGGTTCATTGATTCGAATATCCAGATTGGGGCAAAGAGTAACAACAATAACACAATAAACAACAACACCACAAACAATACTACCACAAACAACACAAATGAACGACACAGTTAACACGAAATTTCATGCTGTGGCTTACATCGTGGTCCTTGATACGTTCCCCCAGCCTCTTGTTCGTGGCTACAGCACACCTACAGCACACCGTCAGGTGCTGCTCAATCTAGGGCAAGGTGTGCATAGTCGTACGGCAGGGTGTGCATATTAAGTTGGTCATCACAGAAAGGGCATGTTCAAAAAGGGCACGGTGTACAAAGAGAGACGACACACACCTTTGCACACCCTTGGCTACACTGCTGATGCACAATTGGAAAGGACCATGTAAAATGCCTAGCGCTCAAACGAGAAACATAAACGTGGAATGGTGTTTAGTTAACTTAGTTTTCTTATTTTCTAGGCAACAATTAAAAGATGAGATAAATGCTTTGGAAGAGGAACAAAATCAAGTTGAAGAAAGACTGAGTGCTTCTCTAAAACAGGTAAGTTTCTGTTTATTGAAAATTGCAACGAAGTATCTACTAAAAAATGTAGTCTG
This sequence comes from Lithobius niger, assembly GCA_023313725.1. Taxonomy (NCBI): domain Eukaryota; kingdom Metazoa; phylum Arthropoda; class Chilopoda; order Lithobiomorpha; family Lithobiidae; genus Lithobius; species Lithobius niger. The sequence goes on along the minus strand of JAHWFP010225072.1, from coordinate 47,900 downwards.
CCTACTTGCGGTCATGGATCAGAACAGCTGAAGAAGGTTCAAATGCCATTTTCGTGTAGGGTTTGCACGCGGTTTGTTATGAGGCAAATTATACAAAAAAGTCTGTTCAATGCACTTTCACCTACAGATCATCTTTAAAAAACAAAACAATTCTTTCTGAAAAGGACAGGTCACGTTTACGATGGTATGTGTTCTCCGGGCTCCTTACAGGTCCATTAGACACAGAAAGGCCGTTTGATATAATGTTTCTTAATTTAATCACTTTTTCTTTATTTTGAAAAGCTACATGCAATCAGACAGCCTTAACAGCTCTTTACAACTTCTGATGGTAGTCTGCCACGGCCTTAATAATTTCCACTTCACAATGCCTGGAGTGCCTAATTTCCCATTTGATTTTCCGAATCGTATTTTACGAGGGATCTGCTGTCAGACTTGCCTGAGAAAACCTTACGTAACCTTATGTAACCTTATGAGAACCTTGTGTAACCTTACATCGCCTGCGAAAAAGACCACCTGACGGCATTTTGTTTACAAAACCAATGAAAAGTGATAAAATTATGAAAGGGACAAACTTCATCTTCACATTTCCTTCTTTCAGTACCTAAAATATGTGTAAAGAGTCCCGAGTCCCGAGAAGGCACAAAAGTGATTAAAGATAGGTAATCTCGTTTTAAACTTAAACGGGAGAAGACGGCACAGATTCATTCATTAAAATTGTGATGTCTCTGTCCTATAACACAGCGTAATGGTGTGGGGCACTTGAAAAAAAAATATGCCTTTTTTCTTTTCACTAAGGCGCCCTTAGGAATTATAATATTGGAGAACTGTATCATCATGATGACAGCCGTGATTTTGAATAAATCAACTAGTAGCCCAAACAAAAACAATTTATGCAACAGTATTATCCAGTCTGCTTGCACAGTACATACTAAGTACTATTTCAACTTTAAACTGAAATTGAAACTTCAGATCATTTCGCCCATTTATGCACATAATGGACCTGATAATGACACATGATAAAGATCAAGATCACGGCACAAATTACAATACGAAGTACCAAGAAAAAAAAGGACATAAATTTGCCTCGGATTAACTCAGTCGGACATGACTGACTTTTGGCATTCATTGTCACTAATAAATTTTCCAGGCCTTATCATCGGATCAGGTTCGGGTTGCTGCGGCCATGCATTCTCACTCCTTACGACTCAACAGTCTAGTATGCGATGCCTGGAAAAGTCTGAATGGACAACATTTGTATTTTATGCGTTTTTTGATACGTCATCTGGATGGGGAGGCGTACCAGCAAACCACGTTAAGCCTCGTACACACTCTGGTAACAAATGACACAACACGTATGTATAGCAAATTATACTCATAATTTGCTATACCCTCACAAACGACACAAAATGTACGTAAATTCAAATTTACCACAATCTTGGTAGAGCATTTTGTAAAAGCTAGCTTAATGCAGATTGACGCTAGCATCAAATGACATGTTAATTTTGAGGAAGGTTGTAAAATAATATTTGATTAGCTAACGTTATGACTGCTCATAGATAGTATTTTGAGGTTATTAAATAGACTTTCCGTTAAAGTAAGCGATATATTAATGGTTTTAATCTTTTACTTGACCACCATAGGTTGAAATGAAAATAACCAGAGAGAGGAAGAAAGCGGCTTATCTTAAAAATTCTAGAACTAAACTTCGAAAAGGTATGCCTGTTTGCCGTTGTTTTAACATACAGATTAGGCATTTTATTACATAAACTCTTTTTTTTCTTCAAACTATGGATACTGTATGTGCAATACTTTTACAGAACTTGACACAAATGAACAGCAGCTGTGGGATCTGACCGAAAAGAAAGAAAAGTTACGAACAACGTAAGTGAGCAATCATATCAGAAACCAAAACTGGTAAAAGGGGCCGCCCAAGTTCTGAATGGTTCGGCCCTTCAAATGAGTGACATCAACACACCAAAACATTTGCCAAGTTTTTCGCACCGACTAACAATGTTCAAGTTTTCATTTAACGCCCAAAGTATTATTCGGTGGGATTAACTTGGTGAATGTTTTGGTGTGCTAGTATCACACCTTTGAAGTGTCGAACTTGGCGGTCCCTTTTACCAGTTTTGGTTTTTGATACGATACCACTTATTTTTTTAAAATTGTGTAACTAGCCAGCAGATGTGCAATAAAGTGCCACATCAACAATAGCACGAGTGGTAACTTTTCTAATAATTTAATTTCGTATCACTCCTTGGAGAGGCTGAACTATTCTCAACTTAGATGCCTCTTTATCAGTTTTTGTTTTTGTTTTAATTTATTATTATTATTTTATATTATTTTTCCCACACAAATCTTGAGCGCACTTATCGATAGACGCACAGCCTGATCTGTGAAGCAAGGTTGCTTGTAAGACTATCTTCAAGTTTTATTGTAATGGCCATTATATTAGGCCAGAGATGAGGTAAAGCCAGTTTTTTGACGAATACTTGATTACGGAAAACAAAAAATTGCTAATACTGAATTTTGTGGACTGAACTCCACACTCCCGAGTACTCGCAGGCATAAAGGATTAACGATAATTATTATCTGCACGAAACCTGCGACTGGATGAATGAAGCACACTATGGAAATTATCGTTGCTACTGAAGCCACAAATGAAACATACGGGCAAAGCAAAGGCAAAAAAAAAATAGAAAAAGTTTTGTAGTAAAAAATTAATAGCAAACGAAAAGTTTACAAATCGGCTAACTCTAGGTTTACAGCTTTACAAACAACATGTTAATTGTTTAGAGTACTAATTTACCATCATGTATGTCTTGTAACTTGTGGTTCGCAAACTGTTCGACTCTCGGTCGATGTCGAACTTGGGGTGTATTAGAATTCGATCCTATAGTTTTTAAAAGATTACCAAATTTACCTGCCAGATCTGTTGACCACCTTGCTCTTTCTCAGTGGCATCTCTACAAATTTGAAGTGTGTTGGGGGTAGAAAATGAATGACATAGCAATCATAATGCCTGCACAATGTGCTATTAAGTGATAAGTGTGTAGGTACTTATACTTCATGAATGGCCACTTTTATGAAGCATGCTAGTATGGCTAAGAAAATAACTTCGAAATAAATACGAATTATATTCCGTACAACTATTCCTGTCATCGTTATTTAAAGTACGCCGTATAATCGACAAAATGCACAGGTACTTCATAATGACATAAATGAGTATTGTTACGTTTCTCTTGAGGGTGCGTCTTACCCGGTGTTGACATTTTCCCCAAACAGCTTCGAAATTCCTTTTTCATGTAAAGAGTACTTTTTGCTAAACCTGTCAGTTAGGATGCCTTAGCAGCTAAAACCATCGTCATCTTGGGATACTTGCTACTGGTATTACCAAGGCTCTGCGAACTGACAGGTGTAGAGAGAGCCTTGGTGTTACTGCACGTGCTCTGCATCTTTCTGCTTATTCAACTTAACCAAGGTTGTAAACACACGTCACAACGAGCCACAATTTTTTTATTGTAATAGTTATCAGCAGAGCAACTTTCCTATATTTCGGTGTATTTTGGTCATCTTGCAAGGAACTCGCTTGCCACGAAATTTAAAAGATGACGCGATTCTGACTATGGTGCTATCAACAATCCATGTAGTGACGATTCGTAAAGTACTGTAAAACTCCGAGAAACTTAAGGTTTATACCTTTTTAAAGTATTGTGAATTAAAATTCATAATACAAAAGTCATCTCACTTTTGCTACTACACTGCGGCAAATGAACCACAATCTTGTGTGCGACGATATAATCACCGACCTGACAAGTTTTCATTGAATGTTTTCATTGATATTGGTTTTGTTACAAAAGAAAACAACTGAAAACTTAGTTGTTTTACAGTATCCTGTCCCCTTCCTTCTTTTTCATCCGGCTTTTACATTTTTTTTAAAGCTACGAACACCATATTTGGCAGTAAATTCAGTAATAAATTGGGTGGGAGGGGGGGGGGAGTAGGATTACTGCACTCAGGATAGACTAGAAAATAGCTTTCGGCGAGCGAGAACATCTTGTTGCGTTAATGCTCCTCCAGATGGCAAGAGGATAGAAATATGCGAGTGACGTATGTAGTAAGTGGAAGAGAGCCAGTTTCCATAACCTGCCTTCAGCCACCATACGGCAGCGTAGTGGAAGAATCTGGACTGCTCATACAAAATTAATTATTTCGTCGTTGTTTTGATATTAGGCCTATGTACGAAAAAGAACGTTTTGCCGGCCCCAGCCAGGCCAGCTAAAAATGGTTTCTTTTGAAAAAGTTCAATACCTGTCAATTTTTTGCATTGTTGTCCCAACGATGCTTCCTTGCCTTGACATTTCAAAGATAGACGGTCGCCTCCATACCCAATCGCGCATGCGCGATTCTCCCTACTTAAGAGAAGAGGCCGGTGAGTTTGGCATCTCTTTGTATCAAGATTGTCAAAAGGTGACTCGAGAGGGGAGGCAGGGTGGGCCCTTCGGTATTGCACTTTTTCAGCAAAAGAAACCATTGAGAGTCTTCCCTCAGATTTCCCCGTGTTCTTGTGGAGCAATGGAGAATATCTTCCTTGGTTCCAGGTTGTGGTGGAGAAGATTCTTGGATGATGGAAATGTCTGTGAAGTGTGGGCGTTGTGCAGATTGGTGTGAGATTTCCACGTTTCAACTCAGGGTAGACATGAGATGGATGGAACGATGTTGACAAAGTCTTCTTCAATTTCCTCATCTTCTTGTTTAATCGGTGGAATGGGAGATGGTTGAAGATTCGACGGTGGAGGGTCCTGAATGTGGGTCCTGAAGGGATGAGCCGGAGGGTTGTCCCTCGTCTCTTTTTTTTGTGGGTTGCATGTTTGGAATTGAGTGTCAGTGAACGCAAACGGATTTCCAGGAGATTTAGATGATGATTTCAAAAATTGTTGGCCGTGAAAAGGTAATTAGGGTTGAAGACCGTGGAGCGAGAGAAATTGGTTCGTTGAGACCCTGATGAGGGATGTTAGGCTGTTTCGAGAGGGCTGCCTTAATCATGTGGTTTGCGGATTTCTGCAGGAGTTGAATATTTGATGCCTGGAGTTTGGCGTTATGAGTTTGAAGTGAAGTGATGAGGTTGTCTTGTGCCGTTAGATGAGCCTGGAATGAGTCTAGTAGTGGCTTGGCATTTTTGAAGTTCACGGCAAATTGTGCTTTAGCATGTTTATTTAAACGTAGTTTATGTTTAAGGGTGTTGAATAACCAGCCGTAGTCAAGTTCAGGTTTTTTCTCGCTGTCCAGGCCATATAATAGGATCTGCGGTGAGGGCGAATGGGATGCGTGGTTTGATGGAGACGTTTGGATGTCGTCGGTGTCTTCCGGTTGTTCCTGGGACTCGGTGAAACTTTGGGTAACGCTAATGATAGTAGTAGAATGTTCGGATTGGTTTAAAACCTTATCAGGAGAACTGTCGTGATCTCGTCTCGTGGTGGGAGATCGGGGCGTGGCGGCGACCAGGTCTTCCGGGAAGGGGGAAAGAAGGGGTCCACAGGTTGCTCACCTCCGATTGGCAGGGAAGGGCTGTCATCCTGTAGGTCGGGTTGGTCCTGTTGGGGAGAACTACTTAAGGTTATTGGGATGGTGGAATCGTTCCCCTGAACAGTGGAATGGAGGGGTGAAGAAGGAACTTCTTGAGGCACGGAGGACGTCAGAGAGGCCGATGAGTGATCAACTGGAGAGAACAACCAAGAAGCTTGAGACAGTGGGGTTGAAGTGGAGGAATTGGGGCGAGAGCTTTTTCCCTGCGTTGCTGGTGTCGTACTAGTTGTGGGGGTAGAAATGGTCTTCGGGAGTTGTCCGATGGTTTTTGGCATTGTAGTTGTCTTCTTAAGAACACACATCAGTAGTGGCGATGCATCAGTGGAGGGTTTGCGTATCTAGATGGAGGGGGGGGGGGGTGGTGAAGAGACGGATTCCCCGTTGATGATGGTGGTACAGTGTCCACAGTTGGAGTAGTTGTGTCCTGAAGTTTTTCGAGGGAGTGGGCACGTTCCAGTCTTTGGCGCTTGCATTTTGCTGAAGCATAATGTGTAGCGGCAATGATTCTCCATTGGGCTAATGGAATGGTGACACAGATGTTGCATGGTGCGTTGTAATATTCACATCAACGATGGAATTGGCAAACGTTCATGTGGGGGTTCAATCTGTCTTTTCGTTTGTTCCCTGGGCATTTGCAAGATCCTGGATCTTCAATGACGGGAATTCGGCCAAAGTAGAGGTCCTCTTCATCAGAGAAGGTTTTTGCGTGCGGACTTTTACCATTGTGGTGATAAAAAATGGTGAATGCAAGGTGCAGGATTCCAAAACAAAAAACTCCGTTGGTTAGCAAGGGCGCTATGTAGGAGGCAACAAAAACTGTGTGTGACTGTCGAGAGGCGGAAAAATTCGACGCGACGGAAACGGAAGTCGTCTATCCCAAAGCGAGGCTCGACGTTTGCGACGTGTGCCGCTGTGTGGCGATGAAAGGAAGGCAAGATGGTGTTGGGAAGGGAGTCGACCTGGAGATGGAAGGCAACAGAGAGGAGACGCTTGATGCTGGCGTGGTCTGCGTGGCTATAGAAACTCATACAGGTGTGATGGTCTGGCGGAAGGCACGGGATTAGAGGTCTTGGTTGAAGAGCCTGAATAATTCCGGGATCGGTGAATGGGACTTGTTGCCAGTCGCAAGTTCCCTTCCCTTTCTCTCTTATTTTTTGAAAACGATGGAGAACGAGTGGTCGGAGAAGACGATCCGTATGGAAGAAGCTTGGAGCTTACGTGTCCTGTGGTCGGGCGTCCGGTTCGACTTCCAATTGTACAGGCGATGGAGTGGTGAGATGTTTTCGCCTTTCGCGACAAAGACGACTGGGGCTACACCGATTTGGTTGCGGTCATTGTTGTCAGAAGATGGGGACACTGAAGAGGTGTGGCCTCTCAAACCGGTGCAATGGGTGAAGGGAGCCGAAAGTTGAAAACCCGCGGCCGTGATGTCGCGAAAAGGGCGGTTAATTCAGAAACGGAGATTATTCTTCGTGAAGCGACATTAGATCGTAGGATCTAATTTGATTTTTTTTTTATTAGCCGGACGTGCAACAGGTGGTGCAGTGGGAGGCGGGAACGTATGAAGGGGTCCACCCTCAGCAGTGGGAGAAGATGTCACGAAGCGAAGGGTGAAAGTGATGAACGAGGCGACGAGTTGGGCCTGAACGAGTGATTTAAGAGTGGCCGAGCTGCGGCAGAGGCCGGTGTCGCAAAGGGCGAGGTGAATGGAGAACAGTTTATTGACTTTCGTGACAAAGCGGGTCGGTTGAAGCCGGATGCCCAGCGGTCGACGTGGACGATCGGCGAGGGAGTTCAGCATCAAGGCTGGGTGATGGTTGGACAGATTCAAAGGGCCGAGACGTTGACGGTAGTATCCCATGATGGTTTAGCGTGGCCGAAAGACAAGGAAGACAAGTGTCACGAAGGGCGGGCGGTGGGGTGAAGAGTTTGCTGTCTTTCGCGACATGGGCGACCCGGATAAAGCCGGACGCTCAGGGGTCGCGGGATACGGGATAAGAAGGTTGGTGTCGTATAGAGCTAGCAGGTGAGTGAAAGGAATGGTTTCGTCATTCGCGACATGAACGCACCGGTACACCGGTCGCCCAGCGGTCGACGAGGACAGGCGGCGAGGAAACCATTATCTGGAGCCGGGCGATGACTGAAAGGGCTGAGATGTCTTCGGCGAAGACCAGTGTCGCCAAGGTTGGTCGTTTCTGTAGTCATTAGAGAATTAACACAATACTGTACAAAACTGGGGATAGCATCAACACCATGCTTCATGAGGGAGAGGAAGAGGACGGTATATGGAGGCAAAAGTAGACCATAGGTTTTAGAATATGGGGAGAAGGGAATTGTTAGCACGCAAACTAAATTCTACAGGTAGGTATTTAAGACCAGAAACAAAACGATTCTTAAGGAAAATTTGTAAGCAAATAAATTCAGGTGCCTATTCCCGTTGGCTTTTGGTCTTAGACCGATGGTACATGGAGGTTTCTTAAGCCACTTTATCTTACATTGACATAGCTTACTTCAATGTAGTGCTTAGAGCATTTTAAGAACCACGTAAAATCATTTTCAAGTCACTTTATCTTAAACCACTTCATTACGTCGACGTAAGGAGTTGAAGCACTTTAACAACCTACGTGTACCCACCTAAAACCCATTTTCTACGTCGCTCTAAGGACTGCTTTCCTTTGACTGGTTGAAACGAGCGCGCTTAAGCAACACGAAGCTAGGGCGGAAACTGTCGCTTCCTTAAAATGAAGTCAAAAACCCAGATAGTTGAATGGGGACATAGGAATAGAGAGGGGTTTAGTTGATAGGGGATTAGATAAACGCGACGCTGCATTGACTTAGTAGAAACTTCCGTGCACCCGTTGTCATTTGTCGTTAGTGCCTGTTTCTGCCATTTTCTGGCTTCCAGTGAGAACAGTTGCAACAAACTGTCAAGCAAATTTTGGTGAAATTTCTTATTCGTTCTTCAGGATGGGAGGTTTCGGAAAAATTTAATTGTGACATATAGTCCTTAGAGCGACGTAGAAAATGGGTTTTAGGTGGGTACACGTAGGTTGTTAAAGTGCTTCAACTCCTTACGTCGACGTAATGAAGTGGTTTAAGATAAAGTGACTTGAAAATGATTTTAGGTGGTTCTTAAATTGCTCTAAGCACTACATTGAAGTAAGCTATGTCAAGGTTTTTTTTTTTTAGATATTTTCTCTACAAATTAAATTAATCGCGTTCAGTTTAAACTTTTAAGTTATGATGAATAATGATGAGATTCTGTGTGTTCCCTGCCGGAGGCAGACAATTTTTTTTAATGGACTATGGAAAGGTGAAAAATAGTGAAATTTATTCTCTGTTTTATCCCAGACAACTAGGCCGAGAGGTTTTATTGCAAAAAATGTCTACATTTTAAAGCAGCAACATGCTTATAAAAAATGGAAACTCGAAAGATAAAACCTTTTACTCAAGTTGTGTCCTAAAGAATTTGAGCTATTATTGGAGCAAAACATTTGAAATCGATATACTCCATTTTCATTTTTTCTCCCTTGATTTAGGGGATCTTAGGGATGTTTTGCCCTCAATATCGGGACCAATCTTGTGCTTGGAGGAAAGATAACTAATTTATCTTTCTTCCAAAGTCTCGTGGTTAGGAGGGGAACTACAGGGAAGCGACCAGAAACGATTAGGGGCAGCAATTCAGTTACACGCATGCTACACACTAGTGTTGCGAAAACAAATAAAAAAAAAACCCCGCATCATAAACTTTACTTTCAAACTGACCGAATGATGATGAATAACTAACCACTACTCATGGAAACGTGAATTTTCAGTGAAAATTTATCCGATTTTGCAACTCGACAACTCGAAATTGCCAACTCTGTCTTCTTGGACAGTGTAGGGGTAGAGCTCCCCTGATTCCCCCAGTCGCTTCAGCCCTGTATATAATGAACCTCCACCCAATTTATATAATAGCAGGTATTATTTTAAAATACCGTAACGTTACACCAAACAAATCAATGCCAAAAAAAGGGTTGCGCTTAATACTAATTGGCTGTGATACTTCCCCCTCCTTTTTTACTGAATAAGAACACGAAGAATGCACTGAAGTTGGCAGCGACAAGTAGCACATCTGCTGCTCTCTGTAGTCTGATCCAATGAATGGGATAGCCGTGTCACGTGCGGCCTGCCTACTTCCTTTTTCCACTTGCACCGATTTCGCATTGGTAAATTCAAGTGGCCAAGGAGGGCTGGGCACCGTTTTATTAACCAATGCGAAATTGGGCCGTCCTAGGCCGGGCCGGTATTTCGAGAGTCGGCCCGGCACACACCAATGCAGTGAGCCTGGCCGTGCCTGGCGCGGCCAAGACCGCTTTATATACCAATGCGAAATCAAATTAGGGACGGAGCCGGCCAGCGCCGCTTAAATCAGAATGGTTTATGAATGGTGCCGCAGTGTAGCGGCAGAAAGTAAAATATGTCAAGTACCACAAACCGACTCGTGGCGGTGCTGTAAATTGTGATCAACGAGCCGTGAAATTAACCAATGTGAAAGCGGGCCGGCTGGACCACCATTAGCCCCGATCGGCACTGGCCGGCCCGCCCCAGTCTGTCCTGGCTGCTTGAATTTACCAATGCGAAATCTGTATTACTTCCCAAACATTTACAGGTCTTGCGCCCTGGCTCGGGACCCCTGGGGCCCCTCTGACACTAGCCAGTCCGACACTGGGTGATGCGGTAGTAATTCAAGACCATTAAAATCAAGAGCCACGTCATTTTAGAATGCAAGGTGGATACAGTTCAAATTTTTCAGCACATAATATTTATTCTGCATAAGTCCTATATACTGGCTTGATGTTGCAAGTCCTGTGTCTGTTACAGGGACTAAAGAGAAAGACTAACTACTATCTCATCTTTGTTTTTTCCCTAAAGCACTGAAGATATGCAGAAAGAAACTGACGACAAAACTAATGTGACGCATGAAATGAGCCAGGAGATTGAAGAGGTTGACATCTCCTCAGAAAATCAAATTAAAACGCTGAAGTAAATAAACCAACGTTTTTTGTTTGCTAACCTTTTTATGCAACATTTAACTGAGAATTCATGCGTTTGCATTTAGGAAAGAAGTTCGTGATCTACGAGAAAAGGTCAAACGAAAGCAAAAATTGATGGATGAAGAAAAGCAGTTAAGGTTTGTATTGACCGATGATAGACGTATGGCAAAGTAGTTTGGTATGCTGCCAAGTTGATTTTTAGTTATCTTTGGTACAATATATTTCCCCAGCAGCAGAAATTTCTGTCACTACCTGCGACACTAATTATGTTAACTCAGCGGCGTAACAAAGTGTCACTGGGCCCACAGGCAAAATTTATGGTCGGGCCCTCCCCCATTTTTTTCTTCTCCCCCACCCCCCCCCCTCGTCAAATAAAACCATTGACCTTTTCGACTGTCTTGGTCCAAATGATACACATATTGTACATTGTTTGGCTTACATTACCTAAACAACCAACAACTTTTCAGCCAAAAAAATTACTTCGTAATGCAAACAAACAATAATGTTTGAAAAAATTTATTAAAAAAAACATGTCTGTGTGGTAATTTTTAGCTAGCTTAACTGTCGAATTATTTTAAGCAGTAGCTACATTGTTACACTTGTTAAATGGGAACTTGGACTTGCTTGTAACATTATTGCACCTTGACCATCACATTTACTTACCGTAGTTAGTTCACTACTTGAGGCTCTTAAGGCGATACTTTCGGCATGCTTTTCTTAAAGCAAAAATCTCAATGATGTTGTCCATTTTCACATTTCGACGTCTGGTGGGCCCCCGAGTTGCAGGAGTCCGTAAGCAATACTTACCTAGCCTACCTCTACGTTACGCCACTGTGTTAACTGGTTTCCGCTGAATAACTTTCCAATGCTTTAACCTACTATTCCACCAATGGAAGGGTCCTGTCAACACGACGATGAAAATGGTTTATCGGAACACCAAATCAGCCAAACATTGACTAAACTAGAAATTCAAATGTCTTTACTGGTTTGATAAAATACACTGTGTATATTTATTCGAATAAATAAGACACAGCCGAACCATTCAAATAAACAACACACAAAAAAAAAACCGTAACAATGCACCAAGTTTTAAAGTTGCGTTGTATGTCTTATGAGTGTAAACTTGGCTTGTTTTTGACCACAGACAAGACGTTCAATGGCTGAAACTTAACGGGTTTTTTGTTTAAAATTTTTTGTTTTTTGTTTAGATGTCATTCGAAGGGAAGGCGGAGGGGGGGGGGGAGAGAGTACCATTCTGCCAACTCAGAATGTTTTCAATATAGTTTTGAAAAATACAGTGGCACACTAAGAACCATACTTTAAAGGGGTACAGTAAACCCAGCTACATAGGGATCTGGGGGGAGGGGGGAACCACAAACTCTCGCCCCAGAAGCCTAAGTATTTTATGGTGTTTTAGGCACATTTTTGGCATATCAAGAGACTATCTGCAACATATTTTCAAATTTCCACCGTTTTTTATTAGTCACTAGCTGAACCTGGCACTACATATGCCGTATCTCCCAGTCCCTGCAGGCTTCATCTCAGTTGACCTACTCGTTGGCCTGGTTCTGGAGTGTACACAGCAGGCTTCATCTCAGCTGAGTTACCAGTAGTCCTGGTTCTGGAGTGCACACAGCAGGCTTCATCTCAGTTGACCTACCCGTGGGACTGGTACTGGAGTGCACACAGCCGGCTTTATCTCATCTGACCTACCCGTGGGCCTGGTTCTTTGACCTACCCATGCGCCTGGTTCTGGAGTGCACGCCGCAGGCTTCATCTCATCTGACCTACCCGTGGGCCTGATTCTGGAGGGCATGCAGCAGGCTTCATCTCAGCTGACCTTCCCGAGGGACTGGCTCTAGAGAGCATGCAGCAGGCTTCATTGCAGGTGTCCTGCCCGTGGGACTGGTTCTGGAGTGCACACAGCAGGCTTTATCTCACTTGACCTACCCGTGGGACTGGTTCTGGAGTGCACGCAGCTGGCTTCAACTCAGCTGACCTAGCCGTAGGCCTGGTTCTGGAGTGCAAAAAGCAGGCTTCATCTCATCTGACCTACCTGTAACCCTGGTTCTGGAGGGTACGCAGCAGGCTTCATCTCAGCTGACCTACCCGTTGAGCTGGTTCTGGAGGTCATGCGGCAGGCTTGCAGAGGTGTTAACATTTTGGCTACACCGAACGATACGAACCACTTTTCGGAATCAGAATTGGATTTTGGGTCCCGAAAAGTGGTCCCTATTTGCGCTTCTTTGGACTTAGAAAAAGTTTTGCTGTGCGATTTTTGTAGACCACTCTGTATATTTCTGTTAAGAGAATTGGTGAGATAACCTTAAAATTGTGAAGGTAGGTTGTGCTTGGTCAGTTTCCTGCTGAAATAATGTGGCCTATGTCAGCTCAGGCAACCCAGAATGTTGAGCCAGGATTTTACTAGGATGTTCTGTGTCTGTTCGCTTGACAAGTTGTGGTTCTCAGAAGTGACAGTGCACCGTTATGCCTGAAGAAGCTTATCTGGTTGGACTGGAAAGTGGACCATGTCAGAGTTATTGTCATTCAGTTCCAGCCAGGGTATGCGATGGACTACCGGACACTTTGTGTGGCTATTGGATCTATTTTGGACATTGTCTCGGTTCCCTACAATGATGGGGGGTTTCTCGATTCGAATCCCTGTGTTTGCCCCTCCCTTTATTGTATACTCATGTTCTAAAATGTCCAGTACACATTTGCTTTAGATTATGTAAAGCTCCTAGATTATGTAAAGCTCCTAGAATTTATTAAAAAACAGTGTGTACCCGGCCTTATGGTGCTAATTATACTTTCAACTTGTGTTGTGCCTTCTGTGCTGTATACAGGGTGGGGCAGAAAGGACTGAACACCCTTGGCAATCAAAGATGGTTAATGTTAGGATAATGAAACTTTGCATGGTATGTAGGCGAACGGGGGGGTACTGGAGCCTTTAGAACATGAGTATACAATAAAGGGAGGGGCAACTAACCATGAATCGATCACTGACCTTGACGCATATTTTCAAGGTCATCGTGATGCTAACTTTTTAACTATGCTTCGTAGAACTCCAGTTTAAATTAGAAACTTGTAGACATTAGCAAGGCATGGCCATTGCAAAAAAACAGAACGAAATTCGGTATGCTAGTTTAGGAGTTACGAAAATTGCAAGCATCATTTTGTTGTGCTGACCGAGTGGCTTTCCTGCCAAACAGAGAGTGTAAAATGAGTGTCTACGTGAAGCATGCTTGGAAACAAACAGCAACTGACACACTGATGACTGGACACTAGCTCAACACAACCTGCTACATTACACGTATAAACAGAATGGTGCTGCAAACTACAGCATCTTAAGCAAGTTGGCATAGTTTAGTCACCGTGGTCGTCTAGAAATGAAACTAATGTTGTTCCTCCCTCAGGTTAACATTTCTGATTTTGTTTCAGAGCTGATCACGGTTAATGAATTATGCCAATTTGCGTATGCTGCCAACACCATTACTTACCAATACAATGCATGCCTGACAGAACTGTTTGGCAGGAAAGCCACTCGGCCAACACAACAGAATGATTCTTGTAATGCCCGTAACTCTTAAACTAACGTACCGAATTTCGTTCTGTTTTTTGCATTGGCCATGCCTTGACACTGTATACAAGTTTCTAATTTACACTGGGGTTCTACGAAGCATAGTTAAAAAGTTAGCATCACGATGACCTTGAAAATATGCGTCAAGGTCAGTGATAGATTCATGGTTAGTTGGCTCCCCGTTCGCCTACCTACCATGCAAAGTTTCATTATCCTAACATTAACCATCTTTGATTGCCAAGGGTGTTCCGTCCTTTCTGCCCCACCCTGTATAATATGACATTTTAAGACGAAGGCCATTGCTGCAAATAATTACCTAAATGGCCAATAGTTAAAACTGATTAGTTAGGGCTAGAATTCAGTAAAAAAAAAGTTGTGAAAGAAAATTTGAATTCAGACATATGATACTTGTAACAATGTCTGGCCGTCAGATATGAGTGTTGTGTGTGAAAAGTGCTTTTATTTGGGAAAAACCATGCCTGCTTGTTTATTTTCAGTGTTACTGTAAAACACGCACGTGGAAAACACACCATAGAATTACAGGAACTTATTGAATCGTCTCACAAATCCAAAGTCGATATTGTTATGGATATTGCACTGGCTAAGGATAAGCTAAGGACTATTTCTCGACAGGTATTAAAGTAGATTGCAACTGACAAGTATGAGTGTTATGGGTTTAAAATGAAGTTGTAGTCAAAGATGACTTGCCTAATAATGACTTACTGAGTATAAGTTTCAAATTGTTTCAATAGCGGTACAGGTATGCCTGAAAAAGTTCTGAAAAAGCAACGCTGTTGCTTATAGACTCAAGATTTTGTTTTGTACGGAATTTTATTAGACTTAAATATGCAAATATCAGTAATTAAGATAACTGAGAATAATCAGAACTTGCATAATAATATAAGAATTAATTCTTTAATAAGTTTATATCATTCAGTAATTATTAATCAAAGTAAAGATCATGATATATAAAGATTTATTATTACTAGAAATCGTATAGTAAATTAAACTAATTAAAATACATAAACTGAGCTTATAAATGACCAACAGGAACGGAGGAAAGAGTGGCAAAATAAAACCTAAGCAAATCGTAACGATAAAAGTAACAAAGTAACATCCATTTTAGAGTGATAAGCATCAACATTCTTGAGATAGCTGCAGCAAAAGTAAACACCCGTTCTTTTTATTGAGGTGTCACTTTCAGAATGTGTGAATAGCTGGTATTCAATTAACTTGTCAGGATGTCTCAAATTGACAATAATGTAAGACAGGATGGAATCAAATGGTAAGCGTTCCAAACAGTTAAAGGGCAATTACATCCATTTTGACATGCATGTTTGACTTTTGGATCACTTACACAATAACTAAACAGAAGAATTGCGGTAAGAATGTGTTACGTACGTCCGATATAACAATTTAATTACTGCATCAGCAAAACACGACACGGAGGTCGCCACTGTTTTGCTGGAACGTGCAGAAATTAATGCCGACAGACAGATCTCTTCGATTTCGACTCGCAGCCGATTGAGATAGCTGTATTGACTGTGAGGAGCTCAAGCGTCTGACGACCTTAGCTGCCAACTACACTTCCGGCCAGCTAAGGCCGTCAGACGCTTGAGTTCCTCACAGTCAAAACAGCTATCTCAATCGGCTGCAAGTCGAAATCGAAAAGTGACATCTGTCGGCATTAATTTTTGAGCGTTCCAGAAAAACAATGGCGATCTCCGTGTCGTGTTTTAATGATGCAGTAATTAAATTGTTATATCAGACGTAAGTAACGTATTGTTACCGCAATTCTTGTCTTTAGTTATTGTGTAAGTGATCCAAAAGTCAAACATACATGTCAAAATGGCTGTAATTGCCCTTTAAAAGTTAGCTATATACAGGAAAATAATACTAGAATCTGATCAGATCCTAGTCGGAGACTAGGACTCAACCAGCACGTTTTTCTTGTGTAGTATAAAGTGCATATTTGTTCCATCCTAGACAATTGATCTTGTTCTGGCAAATTAACCAAAGTAAACTCGAAACATTTTTTTATAAATCTGAAAACTGCTCATTTGGCTGTGGGGTTTTTACGCACAATCGAGAACTAGTGCAAATGGACGGAATGTGATGCTGGAGTCGCTAGAACATTTTTCATCATGTATATTTACATTAATAAACAGCCAAACGTTTTACTAACAAGTTTTGATATCAAAAGGCGTATAGTCAAGTGGTGGTTGGTTCGCACGTTTTTTTTTCCAGTTAAGCAATTTTCCGTTTTGTGCTAGTACCGTAAATTGCCTATTAACAGTCCTGGCAAAGATTCGGCTCACACACCCTAAAATGCTTTAAGGTGAGAAATCATGAATCGACCTTAAATCCTGTTTTTTCTACACCAAAATTAACTAAAAGCTTCCAACATAACACAAATTAAATAAATTAGTAAATTAATAAACTAAATTCTAGGACAAATAAGAATAAAGGTATTGCGTTAATGCTAGACCGAACCCACATCAGGTGCGATTAAGCTTCGCTCAGTTTTTTTTAAGTTTTTTTTTTTAGTTTCATAGCAAACGTTCTGATACCACTGTCAGATGGTAGTTGATTCACACATTTTTCTTCTCTGTACGTAAAAACCCCAGACTGTAATGATAAAAGAATTTCCTTCTTTTCAGCATCCTTTTTGTAAGTGTTGTTCTGGTAATAAAAGTTCTTATTACATAACTTGACGCATGACGATAGGCTGGATGGTTTTAAACGTACTTTTTCGCCATGCTCCAACCTCCTAACACAGACGTGGTTTCATAACCGTCCGACAGCATGACAGTGTTTGCTTACAGAGGTCGTGTTGCAGCCGTAATATAGACTGTAACGTTTTTGTTTGATTAAATGCATTTATTGCTTCTTCCATATGGATTTATTGAACCCTGGGACACTCGAGACGTGTTCAGGCTACAGCCAGGCTGCAGAGTATAAGGCAAAGCCCCTTCTCCTTTCTTTTAAATGACCTCTTGTGATCCACAATAGAGAAAACCATTGGCTCAAAGAAGAAACTCATCATGCTACATAATTCACAAGTGTTAATTAGTGTTATTTTTTTTTAAACCTGGATAATTCACTTTTTTTTTTTTTTTTTTACCAATTTGACGCTTATCTACGTGGGTTACCCCCTTGCCCTATAACTCTCCGCATAGTATTTAGTGGACAAATGTGGAACATCATCACAAGACGTGCTGTACACTCAAAGGAACTTCCATCTGCGTAATAATATAGGAGTAAAATAAACACAATAGCGAAAATCGTGTACTAAAAATAGCTGCAATTCATTAATTATTGTGGACTTACCAACGAACTATGGATCACAACTCGGATACTCCTCCCGTCATGAGCTGTATATCCACGGTCTAAATATAAGGCAGACGTTTTAGATGGTAGGAGCGTCTGAGTTGTGATCCCCAGTTCATTGGTCCGTTTCCTGGTAATGTCATTTCGATGAAATATAGGCCCATAATAAATGCTTCCCTAATCTGAGCTTTTTTTTAGTGTACGATTTTTGCTATTATACTATTATGTTTCCTTTATTCCTGAACCATTTGCATTCTTCAAACTATCCTGTGTGCAAGCAAGCGAATGCAGTGCCAATAACTAAGCGTGTGAAAACTGCCGTAAATCACATATTAACAGCCCCGGCAAAGGTACAGAGCTTTTAATGTCACAAATCGTGAAATTATTTAGTTACAGAGTTACAGCCCAAGGTTATTTCACGATTTCTCATTGAGTTCACAATTTTTCTGCTAGAAATTGACTAAAAGCTTCATACAATCAGTGAAATCAATGTTTTATCCACTTAAATCGTGGGTTTTCTCCACCAAAATGAACTAAAAAGCTTCGTATATAAAGCAAACTAAATAAACTAATAAACTTAAATTCCTGAACAAATGAGAATAAATGCATTGCATTAATGCTATAGACAGCATCCAGATCACGTACGTGAATAACCGCCGATTTTTTTGAGATGGAGTTAGACCTAAACACCCTTCCTGGATAGAAGTAAGATTAGAAAAATGCATTATAACTTGGTTACGGCCCATTACTTTTTTTTGTCGAATTAATTTTAACAGCTCGTGGACATTTAGCAGGCGATATACGGTAATATTGAGTGGGATGTGCCAAAAAGAATACCAGGATTACGACAGAAAAGTTTTCTAACCCCAAATATTAATGCTCTTCTAGCAGTGGAGTGACTACCGGAAGGTGACTAAAGAATTACGACCGTAGGTCATGTACATTATTGAGAAAAATTCATACGGTATGTATTTTGTCAGGAGGAATATTCTAATGTCCCTTGATCATTTTTCAAGACAAGACAAAAAGTAGTTTAAGGTGGCAAAGGGGAAATTCAACTTTTTTCTTCAACTTTATGTTAAAGATTACAATGTTTGGTGGTTTTATTCTGATCTATACCATGCACAATGGCTGTTTGCTGTGACGTCACCATGAGTTAGCCAATGACGAACGAGAACAACGGCTGGTGGACTAGCCCAATCACGTGATGTGCACGTCACAGCAAACAGCCATTGCGCGTGGTATATGAATATGTCACAAACAATTATCATGAGAACTTCTTTTATTACAATTTGAGTCAACTAACCTGCTATTGCATAAATTATGCAACTTATGGCCTAGAAGGAAAGCAGCTGTAACTTTCGTTGTATGAATCGTATTAATTTAAACTAAATGCCAAATTATTACAATAACTATAGAGATGATAACTAAAATCTTCTTCCTGAAATTACTAATATTATCTTAATATTCATACAAAAAATGGACAAAAAATTTGTGCCTTAAAGTGTAAGCAAAAAGTGATTTTTGAATGCTTTTCTTCTTTTAGTATTACATGGCTGACTAGTCTACCTTTAAACTTTCAAAGAAATTAAACTAAAATTGCCGGCGTTAATTCAGGAAAAATTGTATTACTAAATCAACTGAGATTTCAGCAAATCGAGGTTAAAGGTAACAAAATACATTTTACAGCTGCACCCATTATTAAAAATTACCAGCACCATACATCTGAGGATTCAGTTCTCGAATCCTCATACCCTCATTTCATTGATCGTGGCCGTTTCCTGCCCTTCGAAATGGTTTAAGATGACTGACTTCATCTGTAATACACCCTATCTGCATCAGGTTTATTTGGTGCCTTCTCAGTTTTTCACCTACTCCAATGTTCAACCACCGTGTATAACGGTTAGTACGAAATTTCCTTTACTGAGGCTTTACGGACCAGTAATTCGCCATCATTTCCTACTTGTTTTTCCAGTATATACGCAAAGAACTGTCTGCAAAGTTCAGCAACAGCTGCCATTTTCTTTTTTGCATGCCTTATGGTGACAAAACCACTAACCTGAACTCCTAGAAACATCATACAAGAGAACATCATACTATTCTGTATGGCATCAAAAAGTATCATTTTGCTCAAATGATAGGTAGTAAAATCCAGATCATTAGCGACATCAGGTCAAAAGGAACAATATTTTTCAAAATAAATTAATATTAAAAAAAACCTAAAGTGTGTATTAACAAATGACAAGCAGTTTTCACAGAAAGCAAAAAGACTAAATTGTGAATATTTCTTAACACAAATATATAAAATGAAAAAAAATATTTTTCAGTCTAAATATTACCCTTTTGCCACTTTAAAATAAAACAAATTAACACTTGTGGATTACTCAAAACGAGTGTTAAGCGAAACGATGGCTTTCTCCATTCTGTGTATGTCTCATGTCAGGGTTTGAAAAAACGTGGGTTTAAAAAACCTCAGTGCACATGGGGTTTATTCTTTTTTTTTAAGGTTTTTCGGGTTTTATCCGTGTTTTTCGGGCTTTACCAAGTTGAACTTGGGCTTCCTTTTTAGAGTCTTTTTATTGGTTAAGGTCTGGTAAAAGTAATAACATAATGCTATCATTAACAAACAATAAACAGCTTGAAAATAATTAGTAATTTATTACAAAAGATAATATTTATCTATCATATCGGTTAACTGTTGATTGCTTTTAGTATCTTCTAGCTACAGGCTGGATGGTATAGTAATTAGAGTAATGATGCTAATCAGCTATTTTGTTCAGCAGCTGTTAACAGAATCTAGATAGATTTGGGTACGATCTTTACTAAAGGAATTTTAGTGTGATTTCAGGACTAAAACGCATGGCTTGTCAACTTTTTTAATGATGCCGTAGATATTTTTTTTAGGTTTCTGAATTGTCATTACAAGTATTGGGTCTTGACAAAGAAGGAGACAATCTAAGAGTTACAGCGCAAGACTTAACATTACAATGTAATCAAATAGAAACTGATGGGGAGGTGAACTTAGAAGCCTTACAGGTAAATTGTGTACAATTGTTAAGCTTCTATACACAGGTAGTGGCTTTATAACCGTGCTGTATCCATTGCATTGCAAAAAGCAGGACCACTGGTAAGGTTAGTTTACAGGGTGAATTTGTCTAGCATTGGTTTTCAACCATTAATACAGCAACTTGCACATTTTAGATGTGGTTTTACATATCTGTTAGTTGGTTCACAGTAATTTACTGTGAACCAACTAACAGATATGTAAAACCACATCTAAAATACGGTTATATATGGTTAATTTCTCTGAATGTTTATATTTGAATAATATGAATTTCTTAGTGTCATTAACCTTGGACCCTATGCAATGCTGATGGGCAAACTATTGTGTACGGCCTGGCAGTTTTTGTGGGGTTCCAAGAGTAGCAACACTATTTCCCTATTTGGCAGCGATGGTTATGCTAACTGTCTGTATAAAAACCATAGAGCATGATGACTGCATTTTCTGCCCTTATCTTCTTTACTGTTAGGAACGAAAAGCTTCAGTGGAAGACTTGATGAATCGACAGGCTTTAGAAAAACGCAAATGGCAGCCGTGCATCGAGGACCGAGATTTTGAGACCCAGAGTCAATCTTTTGCAATTGCTAAAATGCAGAGAATAGTTAAAGGTCAGAGTAAAACTTGTCATAATTTGCCATTGTTTTGTTGCTTTTAATGCTAATGACTTTGTTTGCCTCAACAATTCAGAACGAGAAAACAAGCAAGAATGTCTTCAAGAAAGCATAAAACAAACCAATGAAATGTTAAAAACACTGGATGAAGCAAAGGTAGTCAACATTGTCTTAAAGCTCTTGTAATTATGCAATGAATTTTAATGCAAGTGCCAAGCTAGCAACTTACTATGACGGATCTATAGCAGATCTTGGTTCCGCTTTGTTAGTTTTCGGAACCTGGGGTAAGGATCAAGAGGACAGATTGGGACATTTGTATTGCAACAGGTTTAGTTGTTGGACTGTCACATACACTAAAAAGTGCTATAATAGAATAGAACTTTTGTTCTATCAAAAGCAAAACAAACTCTTCTCTTTTGCTTTTGGTTCTAAATTTTGGTTTCCAGAACCAGAGTTGAATAGAGGCAGAAGGGGCATTCATATTGTGAATGATAGAGGTGAAATTCTTGGACTAGGCATGCACTAACAAGTCGCTATAATAGACGAGGACATTGTTTCGGGTTTCGGAACTGGAGTTGATGAATAAGGAAAGATGGTAGCATTCTTACTGTGAACGCTAGAGGTGAAATTTGTGGACGGTCGCATATGTTAAAATGCTGTAATAGAATGTAACCTTGGTTCTATTTTGTTTGTTTTTTGGAACCTCACTTCATTCCTAGTGACAGATTGGGGTATTCATTGCAAATGCTAGAGACGAAATTCTTGGATTGGTTTCATTAATCATAAAAAAAAAGATGAACATGCGAAGGTGATCACATACACACCGCCTTAGTATGAACCAAAACGACAGCTTAGCTGCCAAATCAGTAAGTGCTGGTTGCACCAACATTAGTTAAGTCAGTTCTGTTGCACCAATTAATCGCAAAGCCAAATTAAATACAGGTAGCCAGGTAGAGCCTTAGCTAAACCTACAAAGGTCTTGTGGAGATTCTCCATCTGGTTTTAATAAATAGCAATATCTAACAAGGTAGCATCTACGGGAACAGAAGCACAAGTGACGTAGTACGTACTATGTGTAAAATGGGTCTGTGGGAGGTGAAAAGTGTTAATGGGGCTCAAACCTAACGCAAAAGAAAAAAGGGCTTAACATAGCTCTTGTTATAAAATATAGTAATACAACTGGAAAAAAAAAAACCGATGCAGTGACAAACTTTCAAAAAAAATGAAGCATGGGGGAAACAGCTCTGCAAAACTCATGAAGCTGCAGCTTAGCAGGTCCAGGGTGCTTTCAAGAACTATTTTTCGTAACCATTCCCCCCCCCCCCAAAAATGTTTTTAGGGGCTTGTTTTCAGTCTTTAAATGTTGGAAATCACTCCATTTAGGATTGCTAAATTCACATTTTCTTTAGGTACGGGGGAGGAGGTTGGTAGCCCCTGAATCTCCTGACGCCCCGAAAGTAGGAGCCACAGCAATACATAACACAATTTGCACATAACATTGCAAATTTCTTGGTATTTTTTTTATTGGGGGGGGGGGCTCAACAGCTTTTCAGGGATGGGAACCGCTGAACAATGTTAAAACAATGCAAAAGAGAATCGTCTAATTACAAAATCCAGAGAAAGAAAACAAGCGGAAACTTTGTGATGTTTATTGAGTAAGGAACCAACTATCATCATGCAGCTCAAATGGTTGTGCCCTTTCTAAATCTGGCAGTCGAAAATGTTTAAAAATTTCAAAGAACCAGGTCTTAATAGATGTCAAGTCAATTTAAGACGATTTGATTAAATTTAATAGAAAAAATGTTCTCGTAATTAATGCATTTATTTTGGACCATTAATTACACCTTTATACCGCAGCTGTGATGTCATGCTAACTCAACACCATAATAAATTACAATACATTAAATCCAGTTAACCGTGACCGGAAGTGTGTGTCATCACAAAAAGTGTGGGTTGTCAAGTTACCCCACACTTTTGCCGATATCCTACACTTTTGACACTTCCGGATCACGTGACCGGCAACATACACATTAGACACCAACAACCAAATAGAGCGTCCAAAAACGTAACGAAGTAAAAACGTCCAAAAGGAATTAATTGCCAGAATGGCCTAAATGAAATCCTATCCCTGCTGACTCTCACATGTCTGGCCCATAGCTAAGTTTATTCTCTTGTGTAACTGCCCCCCCCCCCTCCCTCCACAAACTAAAATGGAACGACCTTCATTTGTACCGATACCCTATTACCGTATTTTTTAAACAATTCTCAAACTACAAACACACAAAATGAATTACTTACTTTGCCCGAGTGTCCCACAGTGTAATTCTATCCCTGCTGCCTCACGTATCTAAGTTTATTCACTCCGAACAGCTTCGAAAACACGAGCGAGTTTACCACCCAAACCTTGCCAAACGATACGCCTGTCTGTCCCACCCCACCCCTCCCCCACAAACTCGAAGGACTCATCTGTCCAACACCCACGTTCCCCTCCACAAACTAAAATGGGATGACCTTCATTCTTATCGACATACTGATTAATTACTGTATTTCTTGAAGCAATTTTCACAAAACACAAACAGAAACGTTTCAATTAAATACGAGTTGGCTTGACGCGCCAACCGTGGTATTAATTAGTTATCCGGTTTTAAATTAGTAAATTGTTGTTCTGGCTCGAGTATGCAAATCTGTCTCGTGCTCCACACTCGACAATTTGCATACTCTCGCCGGGCCAATCGTCGCAGCCGTAAGTTAAAAAATCGATAACCGCGAGTTTCTCACCAGTAGCTATTACAAACCCAGACATAGATTTGTGGTCTCTTCTTTCATGTGTCGGCCAGGTACAGAATGTAACGAATTCATCATGCGCTGCAAGCATCCATACGCTAATTTACTTCAGGGAATTACTTCTTACAGTAGTATGAAAATGAAATAGTGTGATTGTTAAACCCCGTACGTAGGGTTTACTCAAAAATACCCAACTTAAGCCGATAACTGGCACCAAATAAACAATTAAATAGAAAGTTAGATTTAATATATATGATTCACCTTATGAATTTGGAAACGCATCGATAATGAGACGGTTAGACGGTATTACTAATTTGGTCGCAACAAAAGATGATTGCGTACGATAAAAAGTATGTCGACAAGACCCTGTAACCTCGTGCAGGCCAAAGCAGAGAAAGCTTGAGAGCACGAGAGAGACGTTTACAATACCCCCAGTATAGCATGCCTCGGTGGGGGGGGGGGGGGGCACACTGAGGCCCACACTCTGGGTTAAAAACTGCAAAAGACGTTGTAGGTGTGAACGAACTAAATTGAACGAAGCATTTTGCTGCCACCTATGTACCTTTACAACGAATTTAACATGAGTAAGACATAGGAATGCAGAGAAAATTCCTAATGTTTAACCGGCTGTCATTTTGGATGGGCTCATCGTATCGAAGCTATCATTGCGGCAATTTACGCGCCTAATGAAGACCTTTCAAATAAGGTATCCCTTTACCCGCCATCCCATTGAAAATTTCTAAGTTGGGGCCCCTGGGCCCTCACAAGGGGGCTGGCATAATGCCGGTTGTACGAAAAGGTAGATCCTTTAACCAAACTTACATTGCCAAAGTTTCACTATTTTCTTTCAACCCCTTAAAAAGTTGTGAGGGTATTCTCAGACTTTTGGGACACCCTGTAGTTAAATAGTGGTTATAACTCTGTCCCCACTTAAATTCTTTTTTAAATTAAGTAAAATTTTAAAAGAATATGCAATTAATATTTAGTTTTTTTT
>JAHWFP010225072.1:0-17918 GCA_023313725.1 Lithobius niger | reverse complement strand
GGAAAAATTCGGATCCTGGTCACATTCTTGCTGTTTGCCAGAATATGAATTTGGCAGAACACGTAGCCTCCTGTATTTACAAGGTAGTGGACCATTCGTGCTGTCTTTAAAAGGTAGTGGACCCTTCATGCTGCTACTAGCTCTCCAACACCGCGCTAACTGCTCACTCAAGTCCCTCCCCACAAGGTGTCTCACATTTGGGTAAGAAGGACCCTGAATATTCATAAGTTGGAATCCATTCTGCTCATGGTGTTGTATAGCAATGGAGTCCAAGCACCTTAGATGACTGTCGCGTGCAGAGTTTGAGCGGATGAGCACGCGACAATGAGATCTAAGATGCCTGCAATCCATTGCTATACAACACCATGAGCAGAATGGATTCCAACTTATGAATATTCAGGGCCCTTCTTACCCAAATGTGAGACACCTTGTGGGGAGGGAATTGAGTGAGCAGTTAGCGCGGTGTTGGAAAGCTAGTAGCAGGATGAAGGACCCCTACCTTCTAAAGACAGCACGAATGGTCCACTACCTTGTAAATACAGGAGGCTACGAGTTCTGCCAAATTCAAATTCTGGCAAACAGTTAAGAATGTGACCAGGATCCGAATTTTTCCTTTAAAGTGCCTGATGAAGACAGTAGCATTGCTGTCGAAAATTAGCAAGACTCTGTGAGTGTCTTATGTATGAAATTGCGCGATGATGGAAGAAGATTGTAGTTTTAAAATTATTCAAATCTTTCCGAGGTTATCGTATAGCTTCAACTTCACTTAGTAGTAATGGTTTATCAAATTAATGGCAACTACTGCCGATTCATTTTTCGTGTGTGCATATATAATTCTAGCATCCCAGAATTATCTGAACATACGAGATGACTAATGGTATGCTTGCATATTAAATAAAGTAAATTAATTTAAAACTAAAAATCAAATTGCGTGTATACAGTTTACAACCAATCAATTGTTGCAGGACACATTGAAAAGCTTAATTGAAGAGACTAACAAAGAAAGTACTTTAAAAATGAAAGCAAATCATGCAGAGACAATCGAACTATGGAAGGAAATTATGGGACTAAACAGACAGCTTGAAGTAGTGAAGAAGGAAAACAATAAGATGGAACAGGTAAAAATATAATATATATATATTGTAATTAGTATACATATACATAATAATTATTAGTAAAATAGCCTGCAGTTCAGGGACCAGAGTGTGGAGCAAACTGAACAGATGGTTCCCACGACTGCCTCATGTGCGAGACGTCCAGAGTTCGAGCCTAACCTGAGCCACTCCTGGTATTTTCGGGAAGATAAAAACCCTGTGATTCCTCGACCTGATGTCGATTGTGGCACATAGAAGACCCTAAGAATTTCCAAATTGGAACTACCTCGCAAAATTGACCTTCTTCTCTGCCGCTATGGCTTCGGCTGGGAGAGCACCAAATCTCCAAGATCAGGGAACAGTATTACCTAGAACCTCAACTATCTGGTACCCCATGCGTGAGATCAGTGAGAAGACTTAACCCTGTTAAAAATAATAAAAAAATAAAAAAATCACTTATCCCTTTTCAAAGCCCCCAGTTTTTTACACCCTTTTTTTTATTAGGTCTTTTCAGAGCTTTGTTAATATTGGTAAAAACGATTCGTCTAACGAATTGTGTCGAGTATGGAAAGAGTGTATTTCAACATAGCTGTTTTAAAAACAAGTCCCCACTCTTAAAAAATATTCTAGTGCCGGGATTCTCTTAATTTAATTTCTACACTACCAATTTTTAATTATAACAGTGAAAGACTTATCCATGACCCACACATACCTGACAGATATACTATATTGTTTTGTTTAGGGGTTACAAACTAAAACCTTAAAATATGGTTTACTGCCATCGGTACACAGGAATATTTACAAGTTTGATAGCAGCAAAATATTTGGAATGGGCTACACACATAATCGGAGAATACAACATTTTTTTGTTCACAGGGAACTAAAAGATAGTGGCAACCCTATGGTCACTCATTTTTGACTGCATTGGGTTCAACTAAAGCCTCAGTTGTGTATCTTACATAAATCTAGGCTGTTTGATCTCCTGAAATGCACCATGGCTTAGAAGGAGCACTTAAACATCTTTCAAAGTGGTGTCAATAATGAAAGTTCGTTCTATTTCCACTATTTCCATACCCCATGTATACCAGTGTGTGCATCCAGCTTCAAAATAACTGGACGGAACAGCCAAAAGCAAGCTTTGTGTGGGTTCCTGGGAACAGGAGGATGAGAAATCAAATCTTGCAATTTATCTACATATACACTTAAAACCATCCCTCTGTGTGAACATCGATGGTAATCAAGGGGTTTGGTACAGTACCTACATTAACAATGGTAGTGTACTCCACCCAACATAACATCAGGGCCGGCAGAAAGGGGGGTGTGAAGTGTGCAGTGCACCACGGCGAATCGAAGAGGGGGGCGAATTTTTCGTAAAACAAATTTGCCGAGCGCTCTTTCAGCAAATTAAAAATAATCAAAAACTATCTCCGCACCACTATCAAGCAAGAAAGACTTAAGTGGTTTAGCATTGCTCTCGATTGAGTGTGATCTGACCAGAAAGTGTGACTACATGTCTGTCATAGAACGTTGGGCTCGATTGAAAGCAAGAAAATTTATGTAGGCATGACCATGACTGAATAAAACAGGCGAAGGTAAAAAGAGTCTCTTTTTGGAGGGGGGGGGGGGGGGTCACATTTTTTCTTGTCGCACCCGGGCAACAGAACACTAGTGCCGGCCCTACACAACATACTCAGTCACAAAGTGGCCATTTCAACACTGCAATGGCTAACAACCCTAAAAGGAAGGCTTCCATTTTTAAAGGCATTTTCAAACAATTTTCTTAGCTGGTGTGGTGGATTGTAAAGAACCAAGTTGAAGGGATATCCTCGCCTGGACAACAGCATAAAAAACCCTATATGCTAACATTAAACAGTACTTAACAGGATAAGTTCATATACAAGACCTAGTGGTGCATTCATGACTAAATACAATTCCTGACTCAAGTGAAGCTAGTTGGGCAAGGAAGGAGTGAATACCTCGCAAATAGTGGAGATTACTTGTTAGGTTTAACATACCATCATAAACAATTTTCCATACTTTTCCATACCAAGTCTTTTACTTTGCCATCTGCCTATTTTGTACTTTTTAATACAAGTCAGAACCCTTACAGCCCATAAGAAATTGTGCAATTGTTGTACTTTGGTGTAGTTTCTGATACGTTTAATTAAATTATAAACGATATACTTGTTAACTACTTCGAATCAATTCCATAGGCTAGAAATAATTATGTTGTCATGGGTTTCGTTTGTTGGCAACTTCTCATTCTACCAAAAATTAAATTCAGAGTGATGTGGAATTGAATAATGGGCAAGGTAGGCTTTGCAGTCCGATTTTGACTACTCACTGATAAATAAATGAATAGCAAAACATAACTATTTTATGCAACGTGCTACATCATTTTCAGAAACTTCCGAACAAAAGTTGTATTATTTACAGACTGCAAATCCCAATAGTTTTCAAATTTGAAAATTCAAGCCTTTTCACAGTCACAGGCTAAAAATTCAAGCCTTTATTTTGCTTCTTTCAGGCCTATCCACTGTTTACAAACCCCCCTTGTACAGCAGTAACTCGTATCCATGGTCGCCTTAGTGTGCAACTTACTAGTCCAAAATATGTGATAAGCTCCACGATTCCACATATAGAAGGACCAAGATGATAGGACCAGCTTGCGGTCTTAATAGTAGATCGGCATAAGCAGGTCACGTGGTGTGACGTGCCATCTGCCTAGCAAGAGTAGAGTCAAACAGGCACACGCGAAGCTGAGATACAGAGACTATAAGTAAAACCCATGGTAGAACTAGCTGGACCCTTGCATTCCCCCGCACAGTGATTGAATTTCCTGGACTTTAATTTCTCTACCCCCTCCCCCAACCCACACTCCCAAGCCCTGTCCCTGGTCCCCAGACTGTCCCTCCACACCCCAGTGCACACCCTCCGTCAGTGTAGGGTCTGTATACATCCCTGCTCTTTCCCTGGTGTTTGGTCTCCACCCGAATACCCTCCGGCACTTTTAGGCACTTTCAATTTCTTTCGTAAAATACAGGTAACACTTATCACCTTCAAGAACGTTTGTTGCACTTTAAATATTCGTGCACGTGCCACCAACCACTGATCTCCACTTTATTCAATAGAGGGCTGCTGGTCGGCTGCTGTCAACATCCACTTCGTGTCAAGCTTAGCAATCAGGCAATGGGCAAGGTCCTCAATCTGGTCGTGGGAAGGGCCAGAAAGGTTCATGATCCATTTAATGATGGTGGAGTCTTCACTCCATTGGTGTATAGATGATGGAAGGATCTGATGCTGGATCAAATTTGAACTGTGGGGTGATTTTTTTTTACTTTACCTAAAAGCTAAAATGATAAGTGAATTACATGATTTGGTCATACTCCATCACAGTCAAAATCTACCATAAGGTATTTCGTGTCTCGTTCTTTGTGTATTCCTTGTTTTATTCACACATGTCTTAGGATAGTTTACGACTGTTTCACAGCTTAATGATATGCTTCGTCAAGAAAGCCAGACTATTTGTGATGAATTTGAAAGTATTTCCAAGAAATCCACGAAGCTGGTAGAAGATGACGATGTGTTAAGGAAACAATTTAAAGAAGAATGGCACCAGTTAGCAGAACATCACACGGTATAATAATTTTAAAAATCAATAAACCCACAGCTGATTATTTAGTACAGGGGTCTTCAAACTACGGCCCGGGGGCCATATGCAGCCCGCGAAGCACTTTTATCCGGCCCGTGCTTTATCTTCAATAAATGTGAATTTTCAGTTGTTTATCCTTTTGCAGGTATATTTGAAGGTAAGCCTATATAAACAAGTGTAGCGAAGGGTAATTGGGAATATCTCGACTTCGTTCAAAAATGGCTAATGAGCATCTTCATTGGAATTTCCACTTTTTAATCTCAACATCGATAAATTGCCAAGTGAAGAGTAAGCCCACACTTTCCACCAGAGGTGCCAAGGCCCGGGTATGGGGAGTTTAGTAAGAAGCAACTGTAACTTTGGGGATGGGGTGGAAAACATTATCTTAATTTACAAAAATACAACATAACCTGTATTAGGTATTGAAACAAGGTCACTTCTCACTAAGCGGGGAGGGGGGAGGGGGAGATAAAGAGATAGAGAGATGGACATCGCTGAAACCCATAGGACCAGACGAGGAATAATCCGGCCCGCAAAAAATAAGCAACTATGCTATATGGCCCTCATTTTGAAAAGTTTGGGGACCCCTGATTTAGTAGGTTCATGGTTAAGTGTTTGATCTCACTTGCTACTACATAAGACGTATAATTTTAACCATCCTTGTATGTTCTGGCATGCATGCCGTTGTTACTAATTACGGCAACCGTTTTATCTAATAACATTAAAATGCTGGCTGCCACCGGCTGAGTTTTGTTTCTATTACCTAACCGAAAATATTGATTACCCGTAATTTTAGCATTCTTGCTCTCAAATGTTCTTTTCCTAGAGAAGTGAAGTTTATAGGCCTACTGCCAGCTCGGCTACACTTGTGCGCATTCATCCGCGCGCCCCTTCTATAAACGCGCCAAGTCGCGACCGTGTTTCATCTTTCGTTCCTCTCATCTCAAGAGGGGAGGCAGGGCAGGTACAGGTAATGTATACTTCGGTTAGGCAACAGAAACAAAAACCAGCCATATTTTAATGTTTCTAGTTACCGCTGAAACATACATTACCTGTAATTTTAGCATTACAGTAGACCTCGTCTGAAACGGTGGTGGGCACCACCAGACGGGCATCCTAAGGTTACGAGCTGGCACCCCCGGAGTCAAAGACCCTAAGAATTAAAAGACTGGGACAATTTAAAAATAAGCTGCAAAAGCGCAGCTGAGGCAAAACCACAGCAAAATGCAGAAGTGTAGATGAAAGACGACAGCTGGAGGCTACAGATCTGATCTGTCCAATTTTTGAAGATAAACAGAAGTGTAGGGCTTACTATGCTAAGTTTCATTTTTTTTTATAGTTAAGCTAAAAAGAGAGGGGAGGGAGGTTCATCATGGAGGGAATTCGTTCTTCATTAAGCCAAGGATGGTAGGAAAACATGTAGTACCTGTCGTTCCCATGTGAAGGTGTGGTAGAACACTGCTGACCAAATGGAGAAATCTAGGCAAACTGTGGAATTGATGACAGCATGCTGAGGAGAATGTCAGGGGGCGAAAAAGATGAATGAAATGTACAGGGAACCAAGAAAACTTGAGTGCCGGAACCAGGTACCATGTAATTCGTTAGTCTGAAAGGATGGACGTTGGTTGAAGTAGGATAACCCAACTGTCAAGTCCTAATGTCGTGGCGTGCTTGTGCAAAAATCTTGATGCATGAGGTAAATTATTTTTATAACTAGTTGTAAAGCCCGTCATCAAGATGGGGTAATCTAGGAGTAAATGTGTAATTAAAATTATGCAGATTCTTGAAAATGAGTAATTGCGCTAAGGTGGCTTCGCTCACTCAATCCATGCATCCTCTGATTCATTTCACCATCCTTCATTCATTTCCATAACCCGGGAGCAGACGCAGTCTTTCGCATCGTGTGGCCTGGCCTTTTTTGTTTGGTTTTTGTCACTGAATCCTACTGCACATTTTTTATTTACTTTTAAAGTCGTGTAGCAGGTTTTACATCTGTAATTGCCCTCCTCCATATTCCCGTTCCCCACGATCACTCCTCCCTCCTTTTTTTCATGTTTGAATCCTGCTATGTTCTCCTTTCCTCCCCCTCCCCTTCTTCCTCTTCCGCACCTGTCCTTCTCTTCCCTACTATACTTCCCCTCTCTGCTTGCTCTTTTCTTCTTTTCAATCTCCCTTTCTCTCCTTCCCACTTTTTTTTTGTACTGAATCGTAATGCGCTTTGTTTTTGTGTATTTTATAGTCCTGTAGCAAGTTTGCATCCTGCTGGTGCATCCTCCGTTCATTTCACCATCCTTCATTAATTTCCGTTACTTCGTCTGGACTGTCTTTTTAGTACTGAATCCTGCAACACATTTTTTGTGTCTTTTAAAGCCCGGTAATAGGTTTGCATCTGTAGTTGCCTCCCCCTCCACCTGTATTCTCTCTCCACCTATATTCCCTCTCCCCGATCGCTCCGCCCTACTTATTAAATTTTTGCACTGAATCCTCGTGCGCATTATTTTGTCTTTTTTGACTTTTTCATCGATAGAGGTCATAGTTATCAATACAGCATTGTTTACTCTGACATATACATAGACTTTTTTTAAGCTTTCTTTTCACTCAAGCCCTGATTACGTTGCTTAATGAAATGAAGTACAATGCCAGATTCAGATGATATTTCTCCATAACCTACATTTACATAACCAGGGTGGTCCTCAAAACACTGACGCCCCAACATTTTTAAAGTCCAACTCCGACAGAAATCGGAGCTAATGAAACGTGAAGATTACTGTCTTTTCCTGGTTCTGAAGGGTGCTAACGAGAAAAGTTGGATTTCGAAAATGTTGGGTCGTCAGTTTTTTATGGACCAGCCTGTATGGTGTTTCAACAACTTGTTTTGTTATAGTACACGGTTCCACGATTGTGTTACTTCATGTAGTGTGGTGGCTTCTTGAAATTACTGATTTTGTCCACGTTTAGGCCCATGTGCATGTTTGTAAAGACATTGTTGTTACAGCATAGTTTCCCCCGACATATTCTTTTTTATGATCTTCCTTAGGGAAAAGATGTTGCTATTTTTAGCATTGTTAGCTGTGCGCTGGTGTTGGCGAAAAGGTGGCAACTACAGTTTTATGGGTTATGATAAGATGCATGAACTGAAAGAAGATAGCACAAGAATGAAGAACCAAGGCCAAAGTAGGTGCTGTCGTGGGTAGTCCTAATGTGGATGACAAGGTGCAGAGCACAGGTCCGAAGGAGAAGTAAATGAAGTTCTATTGTCTGTAGATGATAAGATTAATTGAAGTGGCACCGAAGATGGTGGAATTGAGACCTGTAGATAACTTGACGAAGCATGGTATCAGCTTTCAGGAAGAGGTTGTTAGGTGTAAGTAGTAGTTAAAATTTTGAAAGTGTGTGAAACAAGCCTGGCCTAGGTTTCTCAACACGACATGTATAACCGCAAAGTAGTTTTAGTGGTGAAGGAGGATGGCGCAGCATCATCAAATTGCCATACAGAGGAAGTAAACGTGTCAGGTGGAAGGGAAGAGGTTGCTATAAGCCAGCCAGAAACAATGCGATCTGTCGCTGAAGGGGCAATAGCGGATGTGTTGCTGGTGCCCGCCTGTGACGACGGAGGAGTGGATGAACCCACATGATCCAGTGGGATGGGCGAAGTGTGCTGGTCGAGTGCTGACACTTCGGCAGGTGGGATGGTTAAAGGGGAAGATAGAGCTACATGACAAGGGTCATGACGCCTGTGTCTTCGCTTTTGTCGAAGCCTGGATGCGACAGGCAAACTCCCATAAGGCGGCTCACGAGTGACAGATAATGAAGAGAGCAGCTTAATTTTGGAGTTAGTGGCGTCTAGCAGAAAGCGCTGCTGGAGAGGTTGGACGTAACACATAATAAGACTGTCGCTTGCGGGAAGGTGATAGTGGTGCAGACCCGTGTTCTTATGATTTGATGAGCCAGGGACAGGAACCAGACTGGGTTTTACCTGGAACCACCTTAGGTGCACTAGAGGCTTCTAACAGTTCTCGCTGCTTCTGGCACTCCCGCTGTTCTGTGTGAGCCTTTGACTTTCGTTGCATCACCACGATTCTATCCCAGGTTGGGCGATCAATTCTGAGGTAAATGTCACATGGGTTAGCAAAGTAGTCACACATACGATGTTTCCGGCAAACCTTGTGTGGGTCGATCCTGGTTTGTCCCGACACAATGGCGGCATACGAATACTTTTCAGGGTCCGTAAACGGTTTAGTGGTAGGAGTGGAAGACCACGGAACACTTGTGTGGAGAATCTGGGGTGGTTGCGCCGTTTACCCTCGTTGAATTAGAAACACTGGCAGTAGGAGAAACTAATTCACAATCCGTGTGAGTGAAAGTGGCAGCGAGAAACCTGACTACAGAAGTGGTTTTACCGCCAAACCTCGGTGCATGCAGATGATTGTGGGAAGGAACGACATGAAAGAATTGTCGGGAGATGGCAGGGGCAGTAAATGTCTCAGCAAAATCCCATGCTGGTGTAGAACCACAATAGACTGACGGTCAGAGGGCTGGAGTGGAAAGGAGGGCTCGGAACATGCGAGCACATACAGCGGAGTGTAATCCTATAGTTATACCGAGGAGGTATAGGTTGCCAACCTTCCGCTTCCCCCCTCCTCCCCCCATTATAACGTATGCTGAAGAAGCGAGGCGACAGAGGAAAGTGAATGGCCAAGGATGACGACGGGCCGAAACGAAAGAAGCAGCAGTGGTTCGTTGACACCCAAGGGACGACGGTGATCGGCCGACAGTGTATTTAAATCCAAGGACGATAAGAAGGTCCTGGAGTAAGCGCAGGGGAACTGAAGATCATGCTGGCGATGGTCAAACTGGCAGGCGTCGAAAGAGCTGAGAAAAAACAAACTCGCAGACTGCAAAGAATTAAAAAAAATTTAAGGCAGGAGTGAGTCTAAGAGAGGGCGATGAGGAAAGACTGTAGTACAGCAAAGGTGTCTAAGGTGTCTGAAGGTTACTGAAGTTAGAAGGATATGCTGGTGAAGAAAACGACTATCGCATGTTGCTACTGTCATTGAGATGGCATTTGTCAGCCATGGGACGTCTGAAAAGAACTCCTTTGTTGTTACGTTATTATTTATTATTAAATATATTACCAGTATTCCTCTTTTTATATGTACATATATTATGCAAAAGGCTGTATATAAATGCAGAAACTTAAAGAAATCATCCCAAGTCCTTTCGTGTACCGTAATTTCATGCGTATAACTCGCCTCCCAGATAACCCGCACCCCCGTATAATCCACAGGTAATCTGCAAGGTTTAACAAAGTTTGAATGAGCTCACTAGTGGGTACCGTAATACCAGGTTGTCGGCCTTCAAACATTTATTATCTTGTAATCCACGGTAAAATAAAAACAAATTAGTCTCTTCATAGTGCATGTTTAACGATTGGTACCGTAAATAACCACAAGTAACTACATATCAGTTATTCTTCTCAGGGTAAAAGCTTGTCAAGCTTGTATCAAGGCTTGACCTTCTTCCATGCAAGTCCGTTATCTATCGGACGTACTATTAACCTCCCTTTACCAACTTGTCCCTTCTAGCTTAGTCCATAAATGCGTCATCCAATGCCATCAGATAATGGCCTGATCCCAGGTTCGAGACTCACTCCAGCCAAGAAAAAAAAATTCCACCGCAATACTATATTTGCAGAAAAATGCTGGGAAAGGAAGGCTAACTGAGCTGGACCAAGATTTGAAATGGCCACTGACATACCAACTCAACCCCATGGCTAACATTACTGCCTCCCATCCCAGCGTCCCTGATTCAAGACTTACTACAGCCTTAGTGTAAGAAAACAATTTTCTTCACTCCCAATATAGAATTTACTGAAAAAATACCAACTAAGAAATAGGCCAACTGAAGTGGGCCGAGAAAAAATCCAAGATGGTCAATAAGATTCAAGACGGCCGCCTAGTCTTATGTAATTAACACTGGTGGTAGCCAGTGTTAGTAAGGGTGGACCTAGGATCTCTGTGTTAAACTTTCAACTTTGAGAGCTTATAACTACATCAAAAGTAAACATTTTAAAACCAAATTTAGAATGTAGCCTTGATAGTCAAGGCCTGTCTGCAGTCCACAAATTTTCAAATTCGGGCGAACCACACCCGAGATACAGAGAGGGGCCAAATAGACAACTTCTTGTTATTGGTCTTGGTCGTGATCGTGGTCTTGTTATGGGGATATACCTTTCGCCTGTCTTCTCTACAGGTCAAACCATTTGTCCTATGAAGCTTGTTCTAAGCTCATTTTACAGGTATTGCTCTGTAGATGTGCCCTTTCCATAAGGCATTTTCTAATTGGTCAAGTGGTTCAGGGGTAATGGAGCTCTAAACGACCAGATTGATTGTTTTATATTGTTTTAAATATTGTTATTATGCAACAATGCCAACTACCAAACGCCAGCTGCAAGACTGAAGATTAAAGGATTTGTTTCTATTTATTAACACTAACAGTCAGCCTAGGTTCTCTGTGTTAAACTCTCAATTTTGACCATCAGTTGCACTGTTTTACAGTTTAGCTGCAATTCTAAAAGTAACACGAATTAATAAACAAAAATGGAACGTTACAATGTTTAGAGTAAGCGTCTAAAAGTCAAAACCTAAAAGGAACATGGACAAGCTTTGACAGCAAGGGTCTAGGTGGAAAATTTTTTTAAGAGGCTGGTAAGCATTAGACCCTTACTACCCGGTGGTCAGAAATAAATACATTGTGACGAAAAACTGGAAATCCTCCTACAATGACCCATGTGATGATCCAGTGGTAGTATGGTAGGCCCTATACGTTTGTTGCTCTGCTTTATGTTTAAAATTATTTTTCGATTTAGTAACATGGCAGGGTATTCGCAGCAGAGAGCGTTACTGGTTATCATCTACCGTAAATCTACGAAATATAATAAAAAATTCTAAAACATCAAAAGACAAAATGCCAAACTTCACAAGAAAATTATGTTCCTAAAGTTCCATAACAATATTCTAAGAATAAAGAAACCTGCTACAACTGTTCACACACACGTTCTGTCTGAATAGAGTAGAACTAAGCTAACCACCGGGTAGTAAGGGTCTAATGCTTAGCAGCCTCTTACTAAATTTTACACCTAGACCCTTATTGTCAAAGCTTGTCCGTGTTCCTTCTAGGTTTGGACTTTTAGACCCTTACTCTAAACATGTAACGTTCCGTTTTTGTTTATTAATCACTAATAATCAGTATCTAATCATTATCTAATCAGCAGGGATGACTCATCTTTATCTGACAAGTGACATCATCGGACCTCCTAGCATTACTCTTTTTGATTGTTGGTTAGAGTAAGAAAGGACCTATTATTAGTCTTGGTGTGTTGTACACTTCGACTGTCTCCAGAGGTGTGTCCTCTACTAACAGAGTTCCCTGTATCACTGTAGTGCTCTTGACTTAGCAGTAACAGATTCCACAAAGTGTTAATTTTTCTACTGAATTTACCTAATAAAAGTCACTGAAACCAGTAACTTTTTCTAAACATTGTAAATCTAGTAAAGTCAGGGGCTCCACAAAAAGAACAGCCCCCCCCCCCACCGAAATCGTAAAAAGGTTACACTTGTTCAGCCATAATTGTGCTGAACAGGTTGAGTCATTCATGAATCCGGGCTGCTTAAGTTTGAAGAAACGTTTGAAGGCTTCCCTTCGTAACAGGCTGACAGGTTTGCACTGCAGTGCTCCTGCTCTGTGCTCGTTGCCATTGGATTGAAGTGTTTGTTTTGAGTATAAAAAAAAAATACACAATATGCACAAATCGAGTACATTACTCGTAGTCTTAAAAACATACAATTACGGGAAAAAAAATTTTTGGAGCCGTGCGGGCCCATTGAGTGATCAGGCCTGGGTATAGCGGGCCCACCTGACACCCCATTCCGTTGTGGGGGGTCTGAGTAAAGCTCTTGCATAACTATTCAGTGAACACTTCCGCAAAAATGAAAAAAAAAAAAAAAAAATATGGTATTCGGCAATCCACATCAGAAGTCAACAAAAAACACAAGAATTAAAGGGACGGATATATATTTTTTAATTATTACACTGTGGACCGTCAAATATTTACTTAAACAATATAAGTTGTTTTTTACAATAAATTTTAAGTAAAATTGTTTTATTGGTTATATTTTTTACACCCCTCTTGGCTTTCTTTCAGAGTTGCTGCCAGAATGAAGAGAAATACTTAGAGCTTTTACGTCAACTGCAAACTGAGGCTGCAAAGACTAGCGACGACATTAAAATCACTAAAACTGTATTGAAGGATGGAATGCAAAATTTGTCTAAACTGCTGGACTTTGCCGTCAAATCACTCCCAGCAGAAGAGTTGATGCCGATAGAAATCTATTAAGACTCTTCACACCACATGCAAGTGCTCCAGCTATGCACGTTTACATGTTCCAAAGCGCCGACTGAGTAAGAAATAAAAAAAAGTTTCAGATTCACAATTTTGTTGCTGGTTTAAAATCATTTGATCCGATTTTAATAATGAATGCCACTTTCAATTCGTATTTTGAATGTGCAACGGTTTTTTTTTTGGTGATAAAAATAAACAATTCATTCTCAAATGGAAAAAGGAACAAAGGGACGACACAAGTGTCACTGACAATGTTCCTAAATAAATACAATGAATTAGCAGTTATCATTAACAGCAATTTTGATCTTGAGAATGCTTTTATATACATGGTTTGATTTAAATGGCGAATACCTCCACCCAGCTACGCAAAATTTGTCGTCATGTTTAGACATGACGACTTATACTGCATTACAATGGTATTAAAGGATTCCAAATAATAATTTCGTACAGTAGTCAATTAACAGTTCACAGTAATTTTTCTTCTTTTTTAAACTTCGGTAACTGACCTACTTGACTGAAAACAAGACTACTTTTTAAACAAGTAGTCATGACACCTGTCAAAAATGCTAACGTAGAAATTCAAGAGTTTACAAGCCAGACCCCAAAAGAACAACAACATTTTAAGAACTATTTGCCATGCTCAAGGAGAAGTTATTTCAATCATAAATTAACAAAAGCCCTGGGTCTTGTCTTTTCAACTTAGTAACGAATCTACTTGCAGTGAAAACCAGACTTATGCAGACGTTTACGAAATGCAAGCGTTCACAAGCCAGACCTCAAAAGTACAAGTTTAGGGTCTGAAATTAGATAAACTTACCTGACATCAACAAAGGAATCAAGTTAAGACTGAGAGATCATACTTGAGACATGGCGGCAGCCATTTTGGCTACGATATCACTACTTTCTATGGCAAAACTTCCCTTTGTCCTTGTGGGGTTTCTGGTTATCAGAGTTTTGTAATAAACTTTGTTCTTAAAAGGACTTGGGTAAATCCTAAGTCGGCATTTATGACCGAGATGGTTACAATTAAAAAAAAAGTACAACTTATTTGCAATATGGGTCACCACATGGAGCATTAACAATGAGGGACAACTGTTTTTATCACAGATGGCACGTTCAATTTTTTGGAGTTGAAACCTTACCAAGTGTCAACCCATAAAAGGCACCTTTTGGCGTCAAATGTAAACAAAGGTGACAAGTGTCATGAAAGGCAATGGAACACAGGAACTTACTGAGTGTACCAGCTCAAAAGAACTCGCATCCAGATTTAAGCAGTTTATTAAACCTCAGAAACAAGAAGAATGCCCATTAATGTCTAACCGAGTTCCATGACCATTGGCAGACAATACGACATAATACAAACTGTAAAAAAATAGCTAGTCTTTTGACAGATCAATTTCACTATCATTTGTACCGTAGAACAAACAGCTTAAGAACCTTTGTTGATCACGAGTGGATATTCATTATCATTAATGTAAATTCCAAATGATGGAGTTGTTCTGTCTTTGTCCCACACTTGTTAGCAAAGCGAGAGCAAATACTCAACTGGGTTTGGATTTTTGTGTGTATTGTCACTAAGTGTGTTTGTTAGGAAATGATAACTTTTCACAACTTTGTTCCGATTTGGTTGAAATTTCATGACCAGGGAGTTTGTGCACAAGTTCGAAGATGTAATTCCTACCTCATGTATGTTTGGATGTAGTCAAGCTAATGGTGGTAAGGGAGCTTGATCTGTAAGGCTAGTGGACTCGAGCACTACATGAACAACATGCAGCCGTTTGTCATAATTTATCATAACAAAAACGTACTTACTGTGTAGAATGCAAAATATAATTACAAAGTAACTTATAAAGAAACGGCTTTGCTGTTTAGAAAAAAAAAAAAAACATTACAGCTTGTACCCGAATGGAATTCACAGCTATTACCAGTTAGGCGTGCATTAATTGTCCATTGGGTTATGCAGTTAATATGGAACAAATTGGGGTTGGGTGTTAAATAAAGTATGATCCATTTTCTAACCTTACTGACAACATGGTGTTGAGGAGTTCCACTAATGGCCTTTTGCATTCAGACAGAGCCTAAAGTGCTGGTGGTGTGGCTGTTATTTTTTTTTTATAAGGAAGTTGGATGTGATGTGTGAACAGGTTGCTGAAGAAGCTGAGACCTTTATCGATCATTTTACATAAACTTAAATTGAACTTTATAATTGGATATCTTCCAGATAGTTATTGCCAGGCTTGGACTGGTCATTGTGTCAGGGCACAGGTGCCCTTCAACTGTTGCACGTTTGGCACCCTTGGGTACTTTTCCCTCTCCCACAAAGAAAAGTGAGTGCCCTAAGTCGAATCGACCTCTCCTCTTTCCTTAATTGCTTCGCACCCCCCCCCCATACTTTCCAGCCAATAATAAAGTTCAATTAAAAACTGAAAATCCTGCAAAAAAAGGTCATCCTTACAATACAGAAGATGTTTTATAAAATGGGCAATGAATCCATAAATGACAATCGAATATTAAAAGAAGCAAAAGCTTCCGGCACTCGCTTCCGGACTTTGCATGGGGTGTTTACAAGACTATCCCAGACCACCTAAAGGTGGTTGGAGGCTATATCACTATCATCTGTAAGTTAGTTCATGGTAAATCCCATGGCGCCCTGTCATTCCTCCTAATGGCACAGGCACGCGTTCCTTGCCAGTCTGACTGGTTATTGTTAATTGGACACTATTCTGCAAAAATGTTTCAAGCCATGTAAACATACTTTTGAGATAATAAACGTTAATGTTCTTTATTCATTAAAAACATACACTGTTGTAGTAGCATGACTGTTCTTCTATATAAAAACAAACAGCAATGCTACAACAACACTGTATTTTTTATTGAATAACAACATTTACACTCGGTATCTCAAATATATATGTTTACGTGGCTTGACACATTTTTGCAGAATGGTGTCCAATTGTCTGTTGGTTACTGGAGTCCTTCAATGTGTACAGTACTAAGCCACCGTTCCATAATAGTGCTTAGGGGGACTTGTAACACATTTTTAACAACCACACATAAGCAACACCATTCCTTTTTAGATTTTATTAACGCACTGGACATGCTCCTGTTGGTTACTAACAGGGGCGAAAACATTTTACTAATTTTAGATTTAATATTTTTAAATGCACGATCCACTAATTTACGACGTTTACGCGAGCGTCCACTTGGGCAAAAGCGATCATTATATGGTCTCTTTCCGAATCCACTGCTCTTTCAACTCATGTAGTTTGTGAAAATAATTGTGAAGGGTAAGATTGACTTTGACTGCCTTTGCACATCATTAGCTAATAATGGATGGGAAACAAAACTTTCTGCCAGCTGTTGCACCACTGACCTAGCATGGTCCATTCTTTTAATGATCCTTGACAGGGAGGTGGTTTCTTCAAGGCAGCCACTCAAGCAAACAAACCAATTACATGGCATCATAAAAACCGAAAAACACTCGGAGTAAACTGTGAAGTGTTCTACTGAGGTGGTCAAGTGTTTTTCGATTTTTATGTCTTTCCAATACCACTGCATCCAACAGTTACCCGTTTTTCGAGTTTCTAAATGGCGTACTGATAAAAAAGTGTTAACCTTGGAAAGTAGTGATTATCACCCCCACCAAAGAACAGCCGCCAAGCTAATCCCACCAACACCACTTGAGACATTAAATGAAAAATTTGAGCATTGCTACAGAAGCAATGGTCCGATTTTAATTTAACATTTGAACTATAATCAGTGGCATTAGCTTGGCGGGGGTTACATCACTTCTTTCCGAGGCGAACACTTTGTACGTGGGTTAGGCTTGGTACACCATGTAGAAAACTTGGTGGCAGCCATTGTTACTCTGATATCACTACTTTTAATGTTAAAGCTTGGCGGGTTCTTTCACCCTTGTGGGTTATGTTTCCGGTTCGAATATCTGAACCCCCTTGGTCCTAATTACTTCGGATAAGTGAGGTTCTACTGTACACTCTCTAGGAATAAGTCATGTACAATGACCTACATAGCATCAAATTATAAATTTTACAACCTAATGTTCATACCTAAACCTTGGCTCAGTCAGCTCTAGGCTAAGTGCTTGGTCATGGCTCGCTGCCTGACACAAGGCTGTTGTAATTCCTCATTCCCTCCCTTCCTTGGCTTACAGCACTTGGTCTAGTCACCTAGTTATGAAGAAGGTAACTGCATGGCTTGTCCCCTTCAGAGAAATTACCATCCAAGAGTCAACTACTTCAAATTCAAAAAGGCAAATGTTGAACAAGGCCAATGACAGTTTTGTCAACAATTTCAAGCTATAAATAAAAGGTAATTCTTTGAATTTCATTTAAAAGAACTCACAAAATTTATTTGCCAATATTTCCACATACTTTCACGATTCAGGCACACCCTGATTGTTTTGCTTTTGGAATTGCCAATACTGCCGAAGCCGCAGCAACCAAGATTCCCACGCTCTTTGGCTGACACTGGGATCCATTACATGAGTGTGAGCTGGAGTTCCATCAGGGTAACACACCACGATGATGCCAGAATCCAACTGTGGAAGGGAAAAAAAAAATTTAATCTCACAATTTGCTCTTTCACGTCACATTTATACTGTCTGCTGAGAATTCACTGTAAACAAACACAAGATAATTTTCTTGAGGTTAAGAGTATTTTATGCTAACTTACTAGAATGACCTTTCATAGTGAAAGTTTGAAGTGCTACCTAAACTAGGCTATGCAAAATGTCGTAGCCTAGTTTAGCTAG